>CM050925.1:22768330-22945655 GCA_027742785.1 Vigna reflexopilosa | reverse complement strand
AATTCCAATCCAGTCAGCGTTTGCAACACTTTCCAAGTTAAAGCAACTTGCTCTTAAATGAGAAATGAAATGGAATGAACGTTGAAAGAAGTGAGAATAAAAGCACCGAACATAATGCAAGCAAAGTGAGTAAACTTAATTTTACCATAATGCAAAAGCTATGAGGATGCCAGCTGGCCCCTCCATTTTTATTCATCCAAATCTATGGTTCAAAGAAGAAATAAAACTCTACAGCAAGCATTGCACAAAATGAAAAGAAAAAGAAATGTTCTTCTATTCAACCAAGAGAGAAAACCGAAAACATAAGAAAACCAAAAGGGAGTGTGTTGGCTGGAAACACCCCTCCTAATGCAACCTCCAAGCTCTTTCTTACAAAGCCAAAATGTAAAAGAAAAATCTAAAACATCAAAAGAAAAAACCAAGAGGGTAGCGGTTGGAAGCTACTTTCTTATTCATCCAAAATCCAACAACTCAAAGAAAAGCTCCATGGGGAAGAAAACGTTCCAAGCGTTCTCCTCTTCTCCCTCTCTGCCTACAAAACGTTCCAAGCCTTGTCTCTAAATATATTGAAGTGTCGGCAGCTACAGCCCCCTTTTCTTGGGTGGATTTTTGCTTTCAAGCATTGAAAATAAAAAATAAATAAACTTGTGTCAGCAGTGACGGTTGTAGCACTTCCAACATCATGAGCTTCTCAAGAAAACGTTCCAGCCAAGAGTAGTATATAAAAGTATCCCAAGCAAGTGTCGGCTGGTGCTCTCATACGTAACCTTCCATCAAGCTCCAAGGAATATGCTATGGAAGGTGCCCTTGCCTTGCTGCTTTTTTTCTCCAAGCACCAAATGAAGTTTCCACTTGCAAGTGGCTACTGCACATTGTTAATGGTGGGCCGTGAAGTGCTTGTGAACTGAAGCTTGACGTGTGTTGCTTGTTGGATCCAACTTGAAGGCTCTTTTACTTAGGATGTCCCATGCTTTCTAAAATGAAGGAGTGAATCACGTGCAGTCAAGAAAATATTGACTCATCAAAATAGACCACACTTAGTCTTTTGCACTCCTGGGCAAAATCAAGACGCAAATCAAGGAACAGTTCAACGAACGTCAGGGAATTGACACAGACTCAGCACACAGAAAACAAAGACTAACAATGATAGAAACAGAATTACACAGTTTTTCAAGAAATCTGGATAAAGAAAGGAAGTGGACAAAATCCAACACAGAATCATAGAAAACAAATACTCACAGAAATCATCCAAGCAGTTCAAAGCATGGCAAAATGATCAGTCAACTGAAGAGGTGAATTAAAAGCAACAAATCCTAACAGATGCACACTATCAGTGTTTCTCTCAAGTGTCTAGGGTAAATAATTTCAGCTCAATGCACTCAAGAAAGTAAGCAAAAAACAGTCTTGGCAAGCCTCTAATATCAACATTCAAACACATATGCATGTTCAATTCAAAAGGTCTTTTATGGATGTAATTGGGCCAAGGACAATGGAGGATATAATATGGATGAGAAGCTATAAACCAAAAGAAATAGAGGAGCAATGGGTAACAAGTGTAAACAAAGTCAAATAACACCCAAATCCTCTAATTCAATCCTCTTCTTGACTCCATTATTCACACAAATTTGTTTATTTTTCTCATTTTTCTGTATTTTATTTTCCATCTTGTCTCTTTTCTTTTCTCTCTTTTTAGGACACAAATTTCAAGAGGCAAGATGCACACATATTTACAAAAACAAAAACAAGAAGAGGAACCAACTAGCCAATTCTCTGAATCTCCCAAGAGACCACACTTATTCCCAAAACAATTCCAAAGCTCCAAAATTTCCCTAAGGTTAAGGTAATCATGGTTTTTTCACTTAGGGCTAGTGTATCAACTTCAAAACAAAGAAATGGGGAAAGTATAGGCTCAAAAAGGGTTATCAATGGATCACAACAAGGTAGGCTCATCTGACTAGAGAGGCTCAACAAAAAAATGCCTTTATCACTTCCAAACATGCATATCAATCAAGAATTATCAACAAGAGTCAAGCCAAGGCATATGTGCAAGCAATCAAGAGGCATATCACACACAAGAAAGAACATAAAGTGGCTCAAATCTCACCCAGGGTATTTCTGTCACAATCAATTCAACTCTCAAACATCATATTCATCTTCCAAGCAAAGAAAAGCAAGGATTTCAAGCTAATCAGAGTATCAATGGAATGAAGGACACATCTACAACCTAAAGAGAGTCCATAAATCAAGAGAAACATGCAAAATTGTACACAAGACACAACAAAAATTACCTAGCAAACAAAAAATTTAACGTAGAAAACATAAATTAACAACGAAAAATCAGAATCTCCCCCAATAGACCACACTTAAACTACACAATGTCCTCAATGTGTCACAATCATCATATCAGAAATCAGAACAGTCAACAGATCATGGACAAGTGCAATAAAAGCGGGAAAGGGGAAGAGAAAGGAAAAGAAAACTCCTTTGGTCATGGTGGCAGTTGCCAATTTTGGATTTTCAGGGAAAGGTCTTCCACCATCGAATTCAGCAAAGTAGTGTTGAGGAGGAATTGCTTTAGTCTCCAGATTTGATCAAGCAGGGAGATGTCCTCCATAGTTGGATCCAAGAAGCAGTGATTGTTGATGAGTATGTTCAGCTGGTGGCCATTGATATTCAAGTTGTTGTGTATACTGGCACCTTTGTCTTCCACTGTGGGTGTATGTTGGTCAATTTCATATGTACCTCCTGCAACATGGTTAGTGCAATATGGTTCCACAAAAATAATAAGCAGGGGTATAACACCCAATCCCAGTGTAACAGGTTGAACCTTAGATAAACTCTCAGAACATGAATCAATTTCAAATGTGTAAACAATATCAACAACAGGCTCAGATTCATGTTCAGTGCATGGAGAATAAACATTCAGACAAGATGGAAAAAGTTGTTTCTCATCATGCAACGAGTGGAAATCAAAAGCATGCTCATTAACAATATAAGCATTAACATACCTATCACTAGCATAATCATCAACAACAGAATCAATCACAGGTATGTTTACCTCCACTTCCCTGAAAGTTGGTAGAGTAGTGGAAGGTGAAGATGGTCTACCTATCTCAAAAGTGTGGCTTATATCTGCCTGCTCCTTAACATTTTCATCAGACTCACAGTTAGTATCACCCATCATAAAGCTTGAAATTGGTTGTATCACATAATTTATTTCAACACAAACAGAGCAAGAACCAACTTCACAACTACATTTAAAATTTTCAGAAAACTGTGAAAGATCAAAATTTAATCCTAAGTCTAAATCATCTTCAGTTTTCATAATTTCTATGTTAAAATCATCACTAACATGTGAATCTGCAGCAGAATCAAGAATATTTGAATGCATACACAGCTCAGGCAAAGCAAGTGGAAATTCAAGTTTAGAGAATACCTATGCTGATTCATGATTTATCTCACCAACAACAGTAGAATGAGCAACTGCATCCTCAGGTGCAAGAGGGGAGGCATAGGAGGGTGGAAAAGTAGATGGTGTAGTAGTAACCTCATGACACTGCTCCCCATCTCCTATGACACTGACATCATCAAGAATCTGAACAGTCTAGAATGGTGATTCCTCTGAAACTTGAGACTGTTCCTCGGTGAACTACGCGACCATCTACCCCCACAACTCATTCAATGTAGGCTCAGAAGAAGTAGAAGATTTGGCAGGTGCCTTTTGCTGTTGTTGTTGCCTTTGATTTTTCTACTGTGGCTACCTATTGTTGAAGATGTTTGGAGCATAAGCTTGAGGAGCATCAAGAACAACAGAGTGGTGCAAAGAAGGACATGCATCCGTATAGTGGTCACTGGAAGGACATATAACACACAGTCGTGCAACAGATGCATTTGGAGGTGCTGGTTTCTGGTTGGATGCCAGCTGTGTCACCAAACTCAAAAGAGAATCAAGCTTGCTTTCCAAATTCCTATCATCAGCTGATGAAGACTGGGCAGGCTCATGAAACTGCAGCTATTGTGGTTCCTGGACTAGTAGAGGCATACATGGAGTCTGGAATGATGGTTCTTGATATTGATGCTGTGAAGTACCATACCATCCCAAGTTAGGATCAGTCCACCCAGGATCGTCGCTATAACCATACCGCACAGGGGAGAATTTATCTAGAAACTGATGCTCAAGATCTTCCCAACTGGTGACGGATCCTGGAGTAAGACAACAACACCAATCCTTTGTTGCTCCGTGTAATGAGTGGTCAAATGCCCTTAAGAACACGTTTTCATCCGAGACATCTGGAGGTTTCATTAAAGAGCATAATGTGTAGAACTCCTCCAAATGTCTACGTGGGCATTCACCTGCAAAACCATGAAACTTAGGCAGCAAATGTATCAGTCCAGTGTTGAAAACACAACGAATATCCTCCTCATCAAGTGGAAATGGCTCCCTAGGAGCACTCTCATGAGATAGAGGAGGAATCATACTGTTCTTAACACAGAAATCAGCAGGCAAATCAGAGTAACAAGCAGAAGAAACAGTATCCACAAAATCAAAATAGGTAGACATGGAAAAGAAAAGGGAAAAGAAGAATGAAAATGCTAAAAATTATGAAACAACAAAAACAACACAATTAAACATGCAACACACAATAACGAACACATAAAACAGAACATCATACTCACAACACGAGACAAAACACAACACACACTAACACAACAAAAGACCTAAAACCGAACCGTTGGTCCCCGGCAACGGCGCCAAAATTTTGATGGGCGTCGCAACCCCCCACACAAAATTTAATGTGCAATTAGAAATGCAGTATAACTAGGAAGTGACTCCTAGGTCGTCTCTCAAGGACCAATTTTGCGGTTCAGAAACTAAGTCAAACACGGAAGTGGGGGTTTTTTGAAATTGTTATGGTGAATATGGATGAATTAAATTAAAATACAGATGAATGCAAACAGAATTTTTAACACAGATGTAAAAATACGGAATTGAACACAGAATGAAAATAAACAGTCGGTCATTAACTTAATTACAATGTTCCAATCACAGATCAACAGAAATAGAGTTGCAACTCAAACCTCTAATCCAACACAGTTAACGAACTAAGCACAGGCTAATTATGTTTTCATAAAAGCAGACTAAGTGAACGTAATGTTAACGTCAAATTTAATTTACACCATGCAGTTTCATCAAATAAGAGACGACTCAACACCAACTGGGCAACTAAGTGTATACCCAATTGCAAGTGCAAATACAGATTTTCATATCAACAAGGTTAAAGGGGAAAATACAATTACAGTCCAGAAATCTCAAAGAAGCAATGCAATATCGCTAATGACCAACCCGACTAAATTAAACTAACATGACAGTTAAATTAACACGACTAAACATATTAGGCAACATTAAAATAAAATGCTAGACACCAACACTGTTACAAGCAATTATCTAACATAGTTAAATTTATTTAAATGCAAAACTAAATTAAAGAAATGAAAAACAACTAATCCTACTATGTAAATTAATTCTAAACAAAGAAATAATTAAACATGCTTTTTCCCACCACCGTAAACCTATCATATCCAATCATCTAGCTTCATCTTTCTGAAAGGAATAAAGGCAAAGTTGTTATTCATTTGGCTGCCAAACGTCCCATCCCCTAATTTTGGTGTACCAAAGCAAAGAAAATCAGCCTATGTAATACTAATTAAGAAGAAAGCGATGCCCCTTCAAATATTAAATATGACTTGACCAAATAAAAGAGAACAACTTTCAATTTAGCTATATTCAATCTTAAACCATGACCACTCAAAATTCCAATCCAGTCAGCATCTGCAACACTTTCCAAGTTAAAGCAACTTGCTCTTAAATGAGAAATGAAATGGAATGAACGTTGAAAGTAGTGAGAATAAAAGCACCAAACAAAATGCAAGCAAAGTGAGTAAACTTAATTTTACCATAATGCAAAAGCTATGAGGATGGCAGTTGACCCCTCAATTTTTATTCATCCAAATCTATGGTTCAAAGAAGAAATAAAACTCTGCAGCAAGCATTGCACAAAATGAAAAGAAAAAGAAATGTTCTTCTATTCAACCAAGAGAGAAAACCGAAAACATAAGAAAACCAAAAGGGAGTGTGTTGGCTGGAAACACCCCTCCTAATGCAACGTCCAAGCTCTTTCTTACAAAGCCAAAATGTAAAAGAAAAATCTAAAACATCAAAAGAAGAAAACCAAGAGGGTAGCGGTTGGAAGCTACTTTCTTATTCATCCAAAATCCAACAACTCAAAGAAAAGCTCCATGGGGAAGAACACACTCACAACACAACACAAGACAAAACACAACACACACTAACACAACAAAAGACATAAAATCGAACCGTTGGTCCCCGACAACGGCGCCAAAATTTGATGGGTGTCGCACCCCATGCAAATTTAATGTGCATTAAAGAATGCAGTATAGACTAGGAAGTGACTCCTAGGTCGTCTCTCAAGGACCAAATTTGGTTCAAGAATTAGGTCAGACACGAAGTGGGGGGGGTTTGTTGAAAAAGTTGTGAATGTGGATAAACAAAATTAAAATACATATGCAAACAGAAATGTAAACACAGATGTAAACAGGCACGGAAACAAAAATGTAAAAATGGAATCAAATACAGAATGAAAAGGGTTGGTCATTAACTCAATTACTATGCTTCCCATCCCAGATAAATGACAAGTACATACTACTCTAATCCAAATCCAACACGAATCACCCAACTCGAAGGCTAATTCGGTTTTCAAAATTGCAAACTAAGCGAATGCAATGCTCAAATCCAATCAATCAGGCACCATACAGTCTAATCAACTAAGCGAAGATTAAACACCTATTAGGCAACTAAGCGTATACCTAATCGCAAGCACACAACAGATTAAATATTGAGCCAAATCAGAGCAGCAGTATAACAATTAAAGTGCACAGGTCTCATGAACAAACTACTCTAACCTCAAATCCAGCACAATTAACCGACTAAGCGAAGGTTAATCATGCTATCATAATCACGAACTAAGTGAACGCAATACATCTATTCCATCTGATGTGTTCTATACAGATTGATCAACTAAGCGAAGATACAATCACCAAATGGGCAACTAAGCGTATACCCGTTGCAAGAACACAGTCAGATTTCACAGAATGTCAGGCAGAGCAGATTAAACACAAGAATAGTCCAATAAATCTCAAAGAGAAATGTAATTTTATTAACAACCAACTAACTAATTTAAGCTAACATCAAAATTAAATTAACACTACCAAAAATACTAGACATCATTGAAGTAAAAGGAAATGCTAAACCTAACACTACAATAGACAAATATCCAAACATAATTAAAGCTATTAAAATGCAAAGCTTAATCTAAAATATAAAATGCAATACTTAAACTCATAAAGAAAGAGAAAAAAAAATAAAATAAAATAAAGAAATAACATGTGTGTCGAGCTGCTGGACGTAGCGTCACCATGCACCTCTTCTCAATGGACTATGCTAGCTTTTACTAATTGAAAGAAAATGAGATGTTCTCAAAAATTACCGAACTTAGCAGCTGGATGTGACCATGCTTTCAATTAAAGTGAATGCTTCTAGAAAACTTCTTTCCCAGGCGTAGCTTTCCTACTTCTACCTAATCACTGTGCTTTTTTTCTTCCAATACATTAGTGTCGTTGCAGCTTGCTCCATTCTTCAAGAAATTAAAAGGACTTTTCCGTAACCGTGTGCCCATTCAATGCTTTAGTGTTTTCAAAGCAAGGTAAATTAAATCATCGGCTGCACCTTGAAACAAAGGAATTCACTGCCTCATCCAAAGACAAATCAATAGCGTGCTGTAGCATTTCCATATGCTAGGCTGATTGCCTTAAGCTGCCACAACAACCCAACACTCCACCTAATCAACCTTACATTAAATGAAAGCTAAGAAATTCTAACACATTCCCTGCTGCAAAACGAAATGACCAGCCCTATTTCTTAGAATGACAAAGAAATAAAATATGCTTCAAACTCCATCCAGCACTGTCTTCCATTTCTAATTCCATCCCAATAAAACACTAAAAAAAACAAAAGAAAGACTAATTTCTAAGTGGCAGCTGCTGGAATTAAATGAAGAAATGCACCGTGACTATTAAAAGCAAAATGAAATGTGTTGGAATCAAAAGGAAAATAAAAACATCCAAAGTAAAGTGTTGAATCTCTTAGCCGTAACAGTGTGCACAAAATTTAATCAACCAAAATCTAAGATTTCAAACATGATTCAAAGAAAAACAAATGCCAACTTCCCCACAAAACCACGTTTCCAGCCAAAGTAAAATGAAGAGTGCGATTGGATGCTCCCAAATCTGCTGAGAGTCACACCTCTTTAAAGTGACGGCTCGCCCGTTTTAGGGTTGTGAATGTGTCTCAAAAATAAGGGTGGGGTCCACCCAACCCTAGGTGCCATGTGTCTATTTTTTTACTATTGGGCTCAACAACAAATTCCAAAAATTGGCCCATAATGTAAAAGTTTGTCTAAAAAGTTTTAAAAAACTAAATTACAATACAATTAATTTTAAAACTATCTATGTAGAGAGTCTTTAATTAATTTGTCTCCATCCCAATGCTCCAAAATATATCTCCAAAATTTTCCCTGCAATTAAAAATGCAAATAATTAGCTCAGAATATTCAAATTAATTAAAATTAGAATTTTCGGTCAAATTAAGCACAAGTAACAAAAACGGGAAAATACCGGACAATTAAGCACAATTCCCTGATTAATTCTAGTACAATAAACTAAGTGAAATCAATAAAATATCGACTCATCAAGGAGGAAATGGAGGAAGAGGAGGAAATGGGCAGGGAAATAACCAAGGTGGAGGAGGAAATGGGCGAAATGGAGGTAGGGGTGGACGCGGTGGAGAAGGAAGTTTTGATGATCAAAATGATCATGAGGAGGACCACCAAGCGGCATCTGATGCACAAAATCTGACAGTTAACAATCGGGCGTTGGACGAACAACTCGATTAGGCTGAAGGGCTCCACCCTTTCACTACACATGTTATGAGAACAATCATGCCCGAGAATAAGGTTCTACCCTATGTAGAGAAATATGGAGGATCGACAGACCCGATCAAGCATCTTCGATCTTTTATTGATGTTATGGCAATATATTCTTCAGACGAACTGGTTTTGTGTAGGGTTTTTTCCCTGTCGTTAAAGGAGGAGGCATTAGATTGGTTTCACTCATTGCGGCCCCGAACGATAGACAGTTTTGCCACGCTGAGACAGTTGTTTAGCCGGTAGTTTGCGATTAGAGGGAAACCGCTGAGCGGTGAAATAGATCGTTGAGCGGTGGCGCGATTAGAGGGAAACCGCTCAGCGGCCAAATTAGGCGCTGAGCGGTTATCTGCTGGGCTTGGGCTGAAATTCTGTTAATTTTTTGTGTTATAAATAGTCCTAGTGCGACCTTCAGAGTATTCTTTTCGCAAGCAGAGAAGTCCAGAGCTATTCTACACTCCTTAGAGAAGGTTTCTTGGATGCTTAGGCTCCAATTTATCCAATCTAGGGTTTACTCTTTCATTCTTTCATTCAATTCCATCTAGTTTCACCATGTCCATGGTGAACTAAACCCTTAATTGTTGGGGAACAATGTAATCTTTTGAAACTCTCTTATATTGAAATTCTTGTTTTATTCATATGCTTGCATATGCTTTTATTATCAATTGTTGAGTTTCTTATCTGTGCTTAAAGCTTTTATCGTTTAACTCATTCGATATAATGATGTTTGCCTTTGTCGATACGGGGACGTACGGGGAAGTCATGAACTATAGGAAATTTCTTGATTAAGCAATACCACCTAGGGATAGGGGTAGGAAGATCAATTGTATTTTGCTTCTGTTTATAATGCATTGCTAATTACTAGGGGAGATTAGGGATAGTAAGCCAGTAGCTAGTAATAGGCTCTTTTCGCTGAGGGATCAGGTTTAGGGTAGACTAAGAAAGTTTGCATGACAATTATATAATAAAGTGAATTTAATAAGAAGAGTGGATATAAGAGAGTGGATAAGATGAAAATTGTAAACCCCAACAACTCCAATCATCCATATATTTTCCTTGTTAATTGAATCACTTGCATGTGCATATTTAATTTCGTTCTTTGCATTCAACTACAAGTATATTTCTTTACAAGTCCTATAAGATTAATTTACATGAAAGTTAAGGCCTAAGAGTCCTTTGGGAGACGATACTCGGACTTACCGTTTATTATTACTTGATACGATCTAGTACACTTGTCAGAGGCTTAACAGAACCTCGGACGATGGATGAGTTGCAGGACCGGCTGGCGAGTTTTATTCGCATTGAGGAGGGCATGGCTTTTTAGAGAGGGCGAGAGGAAGTGGAGCCAGCGGTTCGAGTGGGAAGGGATAGAAGAAGTGATAGACGGATGGTTGGTAGAAGCGAAAGAGGAAACAGGCAGAGGGGGACAGATCAACTTAGGGCTCCCCTATATGTTCATCACACATCATTGAACGCCCCCCGGGCTAGGGTAATGGAAGAGGCTCTGAGAGCTGACTTGCTGACGGTGGTCCGGTCTCCTACGCCCTTAGGTGCCGATGAGAGCAAATAATGTCGATACCATCAAAATATGGGGCATACTACAGACGATTGTATTACCCTGAAGGATAAGCTGGAGAGCTTAGTTCAAGCAGGGCACTTGTAGAAGTTTGTTCAGCGACATAAGGAGATATGCTCAAGTGGCATTGAACGATCGTTCCGACAGAATAATCCACCTAAGAGGAACAAACGGAAAAAGGAGGATCGCAGCAGAAGCAGGAGTCAGGAGTGGTCGGTCTGGGGGTCATTAATACGATCTCCGGAGGGTTTGTGGGTGGTGGTTCAACGGTGGTGGTTCAACGGTGTCGGTCGGAAGCGGAATTTGAGGAATCTTCATAGTGTGAACCGAGAGGAGGCGACAAGCAAATCAATGCCCGTAATCACTTCTTCGAACGAAGATTTCCATGCTCCAGATTTGGACCAGGATGATCCGATGGTGATTACAACAATGATTGCTCGGTATCAAGTGCGAAAGGTTTTAGTCGATCAAGGAAGTTCGGCTAATATATTATATTGGAAAACCTTTACACGGATGGAGATTGCGGAGGAGGCTGTGATGCCATTCACCGAACAGATAGTGGGATTCGCTGGAGAAAGGATGAATACAAAGGGTTATGTTGAGTTAAGAACGATTTTGGGGACAAACAAAGACGCTAAAGAGTTGAAAGTCAGGTTTTTACTAGTAGACGCAGATACGTCCTATAACGTCATATTGGGACGACCGTGCTTGAACGCCTTCGGAGCCATTGTCTCTACCCCTCACCTCGCATTGAAATACCCTTCTGATGATGGAAGAGTTCACATTGTTCGGGCAAACCAGAAAATGGCTCGGTTAAGACCCTGGCAAGTGTACCAGATCGTATCAAGTAATATAATTGGTAAACCCAATATCGTTCTTCCCAAAGGACTCTTAAGGCCTAATCTTTCGTGTAAACTAATTGCTTAAGACTTGAGAAAAGAAATTAATTTGAATGGTTAAATGCAAAACAAAAGTAAACATGCAAATGCAGTGATTCAATTGGCTTAAAGAAAATATGGATGAATGGAGTTGTTGGGGTTTACAATTTCATCTTATCTACACTCATATATCTACTCTCCTTATTTACTTTGCTTATTTATCATATTGCCATGCAAACTTTCTTGGTCTACCCTTAACCCAATCCCTTGGTGAAAAGAGTCTATTACTAATTACCGGCTTGTTATCCCTAGCCTCCCCTAGTAATTAATAATGCATTATAAACGGAAGCAAAATACAATTGATCGTGATACTCCTATCCCTAGGCGGTATTAGCATAATCAAGGAATTCTTCCCAGTTCATGACATTATTGTACGTCCCCGTATCAATAAAGACAAACAACATATACCGAATGAGTTAAACGGTAAAAGCATTAAATACAGGTAAAGAACCCAACAATTGATAAATCAAGCATATGCAAGCATATAAAGTAAATAAGAATTTGGATATATGACAGTTTTAAAAGATTACATTGTTCCCCATCAACCTAGGGTTTAGTTTACCATAATCATGGTGAAACTAGATGACAATAATGAAAGAAGGGAAAAGAAAACCCTAGATATTATAAAGTGAAGCCTAAGCATCCAAGAAATCTCCTCCAAGGTGTGTAGAGCTGCAGTGGATGTTTCTCTCTGCCAAAAGAATTTGTTTCAATTCGCACTGGGGCTATTTATAAGCCAAAAGATAAGAGAAAGATTATAGAATCTACAATATAAAAACTGACAACCGCCCAGGCCCCAATTTAACCGCTCAGCGGTTTGCCTCAAGCCGCGCCACCGCCTAAGCGCCAAAAACTACCGCTCAGGCCCAAAACTGGCGCTCAGGTGTCGCTCGGGCGCTCTGGTCAATTTTTCTGGTCAATTGGTTGACTTTTCTGGTTGATTGGTTGACTTTTCTGGTTGACTGGTTGACTTTTCTGCACCGCAACCTTTCTTTTCATCCCTTTTCTTCATCGTTCACGTGTCTAAGTCCACCTTGCTTTACTTCCATCTTCAATTCATCTCAAAACCCTGCAAAACAATGCAAAACAAGCATAATATCTCTAAAAATAACTTTTGACTATCATGTGACACAACTTAAGAGTTTTACTTGATTCTAGGCTCATTCTAAGCCAAAAGGGTGTGTTTTGATATCAAATTTATGCATGAAAATAACGTTTTTTAGACCGTTATCAAAACTCCAAACTTAAAGCTTTGCTTGTCCTCAAGCAAACAAAACAAAATTTGGCCTTCCACTTTTTCATCAAATAGTTCAACACTTTTTAAAAATCCTTTTCTTCACAACAAGTTATTATTCAACGTAGATTTTCAGTGGAATCCTACCAAAATGCATGCATGCCTTCAATCTAATCATATTCACATAATCAAATATCTCCTAACAGATGTTTCATTCATGAATGATCAATCCACTAAGCATAGATGTAAACATGGATTTCAACAATTCTCACCAAGCAAGTGTTTCACTCAATCACTCAAGTGTTTAAGGAATCACTCCACTCTTTACTATTCACATGTCACATAGAACAATATTGTCATTTATCTAGAACAATCAAAATCCTTACATGCAAGTGCCCTCACAAGGAATTTTCCAAGGCTTGTAATGAGGCTGGGCTATCAAGAAAATTTGGTTTTTCTAGATCACAAAATCCTTGAGTTAAGAGAGTTATTTCATCATTGAAAAGGTTCAAGTTTAAACTCTCTCTATCACCAATCTCCTTTATTCCCAACTTCTTCCCTTTTTATCAATTTTGCATTGAGCTCATCTTTCACGCTTTTTCTTTTCACTTTTTCTTTGCTCATGCATTTTGCTTTTCAACACTTGAGCTCAATACTTTTCTTTTGCCTTTCAATTTTCCCCATACAACCCCAAACTTGAACCTTTTCAATGCATACAATTATTCTCAACCCAACTCAAAGTAAACAATTTTAAATCAAGGGTTTTCATCTTGTTTAAGGTCAAGGTTCAAAAAGGGTATAATATTTTAAGCACTTTAGGTATAATGTAAGAGAAAGATTACAGAATCTGCAATATAAAAACTGACAACCGCCCAGGCCCCAATTTAACCGCTCAGCGGTTTGCGTCAAGCCGCGCCACCGCCCAAGCGCCAAAAACTGCCGCTCAGGCCCAAAACTGGCGCTCAGGTGCCGCTCGGGCGCTCTGGTCAACTTTTCTGGTCAACTGGTTGACTATTCTGGTTGACTGGTTGACTTTTCTTTACCGTAACCTTTCTTTTCATCCTTTTTCTTCATCGTTCACGTGTCTAAGTCCACCTTGCTTTACTTCCATCTTCAATTCATCTCAAAACCCTGCAAAACAATGCAAAACAAGCATAATATGTCTAAAGAAAACTTTTGACTCTCATGTGACACAACTTAAGAGTTTTACTTGATTCTAAGCTCATTCTAAGCCAAAAGGGTGTGTTTTGATATCAAATTTATGCATGAAAATAACGGTTTTTAGACCGTTATCAGATTGTTACGTAGCGGAATTGAAGGTGAAGTCGTTAGTCAAGAGGGCACAAGAGGGACAGTCGGAAGTAGCTATGGCGGAGCTTGACCCTAGATCTAACGCCAATGAACGGGTGGAACCGATGGGAGAAGTGCAGTCTTTCGTTTTAGAAGATGAGGGTCGGGTCACTATGATAGGACATAATCTGACTGGTCAACAGGCCCAAGCAGTGGGTTAGGTGCTTACCCAAAATAAAGCCTTGTTTGCATGGACTGTGGCAGACATGCCCGGGATTCATCCTGATGATTTCCCACAAGTTGTCCCTATTTAAAGACGCGCGGCCGGTCTCCCAGAAGAAAAGAAGACTGGGTGCTGAAAAGAAAAAGGCGGTGGACGAGGAGGTTCAGAGGTTGTTGGAGGTTGGATTCATTAGGGAAATCAAATACACTACATGGCTGTCAAATGTCGTGATGGTAAAGAAATCGAACGATAAGTGGAGGATGTACACAGATTTCACAGACTTGAATAAGGCTTGCCCGAAAGATACATATCCTTTACCTAGTATTGATGCGCTGGTGGATGGGGTATCGGGATATGAAGTTCTCAATTTCTTGGATGCATATTCGGGATATAACCAAATCCCCATGTACCGTCTTGATAGCGAGAAAACTGCTTTTATAACCGAACGTGCTACTTACTACTAGGATGTTATGCCGTTCGGTTTGAAGAATGTTGGAGCTACCTATCAACGGTTGATGGATAAAGTTTTCCAACAACAGATAAGGAGATGTATGGAGGTATATGTGGATGACATGGTCATAAGAAGTCGTTCAGTTGAAGAGCATGTGAAAGATCTGGAGGAAGTATTTGCGCAAGTACGAAAGTTCAACATGCGCTTGAATCCGTCCAAGTGCACATTTGGAGTTCAGGCTGGGAAGTTTCTGGGTTTTATGCTAACCGCTTGGGGCATAGAAGCAAATCCCGATAAATGCCAAGCGATATTAGAGATGAGAAGCCCACAAAACTTGAAGGAGGTGCAGAGATTAGTGGGGCGACTGACAGCCTTGTCTCGTTTCATACCCCGACTGGCAGAACGTATAAAACCCATCATTAGGATGATGAAGAAAGATGCACAAGGATGTTGGGATGATCAATGCGAGGCTGCTTTCGAAGAAGTTAAGAAAATCCTCACTGAACCGCCAGTGATGGGACGACCGGTGCCAAATCAGGAGTTACAGATCTTTTTGGCTGTGTCTGATGAAGCTATTAGTGCAGTCTTGGTGCAGGAGGTTCCAGAGCTGAAGTTAGTATACTTTGTGAGCAGGAGTCTTAAGGAGGCTGAGGTTCGTTATCATCGAGTAGAAAAAGTGGTGCTATCTTTGTTATACGGGGCTCGACGGCTTAGACCATATTTCCAGGGTCATCAAGTAGTAGTTCGAACTGACTACCCTATAGCAAAAATTCTTCGAAAACCAGATTTAGCTGCAAGGATGATTGATGGTTGGTAGAGCTCTCGGAGTTTGGAGTACGTTTTGAGCCACGAGGATCGGTACGAGGGCAGCATTAGGCAGAGTTCACAGTAGAGTTATTGGCAGAGACGAGTGCGACGTTCTACTGGAAGCTCTTCGTAGATGGTTCGTCAAACAGATAAGGGGGAGGCGTCGGGGTTGTTTTGGAGGGACCGAACGGTTTGGTGGTTGAACAATCCTTGATATTCAAGTTCAGAGTCAGCAATAATCAAGCTGAGTATGAGGCACTATTAGCTGGGTTAGAATTGGCGCGATATCTAGGAGCAGAATACGTGGAGTGTAGGACAGACTCGCAGTTGGTCGAAGGGCATATAAGCGGTACATTTCAAGTCAAAGACGATCAGCTGCTGCAATATTTTCACAAAGCTAAGCAATTGGAGACATGTTTCAAATCTATTGAGATAAAACATGTACCACGAAAGGAGAATTCCTGAGCGGATATGTTGTTGAAACTGGCCAGTGGAAATGAGAAAGGACACCTATCTTCGGTAATACAGCAAGTGATGGAAAAAATGACTGTAGAATGTTTCAATGTGGGAAGTTGAGGGAGGCAAACAAGTTGGAAGGAGGAAATAATCTAGTTGATCAAGGAGCAGGACGGGGGAGGGAGCCTTCGAATCAAGGATGCTAAAAAAATTGCTAGGTATTATATAGTGGGAGACGATCTGTACCGAAGGGGGTACACTACACCTTTATTGAAATGCCTGGATGAGGAGGAGGCTAAGTACGTCATGCGGGAGTTACATGAGGGTATCTGTGGAAGACATACAAGAGGACGAGCACTTAGAGCAAGGATCCTCCCAGCGGGGTACTTTTGGGTAACATTAGAAAAGGACTGTATGACTTTCGCTCAAAAATGTTTAGCCTGTAAGAAACATGGGAATATCTTTCATACTCCGACAACTGAATTGCATAATATCATGTCCCCTTGGCCGTTTGTTCAATGGGGAATGGACATAGTCGGGCCTTTCTCGGTCGGTAGGGCACAAAAAAAATTCCTCTTGGTGGTAGTGGATTATTTCACTAAGTGGGTGGAAGCCGAACCACTAGCTACGATATCTTCTACTCAAGTTCAAAAATTTGTATAGCGGTTGATATGCAGATTTGGAATACCCAAGACTATTGTGACCGATAATGGACGATAGTTCATTGACAAGAAGTTGGTAAGTTTCTACAGGGAGTTGGGCATCACACCTATAACAAGTTCAGTTGAACATCCACAAACAAACGGTCAAGCTGAAGCAGTCAATAAGGCTATTGTTTAGGAATTAAAGAAATGTTTGGGGGAGGCCAAAGGAGGATAGGTGGATGAGCTCGATCAAGTCTTATGGGGTTATCGGTGTTCCCCACATGGTTCCACAGGTGAATCGTCGTTCAACTTGACGTACGGAAGCGATGCCATGCTACCAGTTGAAGTGGGCGAACCGACCGTTTGGCGGCTGCTAAATGAAATGACTTTGAATGAGGAACAACTCAGAAGTAATTTGGATGTGCTGGAAGAAAGAAGAGACGTGGTAGCAGTAAAAAACGAAGCTCAAAAAAGGCTAGTGGCCAGAAGATATAGTACAAAAGTGCGGCCTCGGCAATTTGTTGAAGGAGATTTAGTATGGCGTAAGACGACTGACGCACGGAAGAAGGCAGTGGAGGGGAAATTAGCGGCTAATTGGGAAGGCCCATTCAGGATACAGCAAGCTTTAAATAATGGTGCTTACAGACTGGAACACCTGACCGGCAAAGATATACCGAACACGTGGAACACCATACATTTAAAATTTTACTTTAGTTGAATGTTCTCTGTAATCTCATTGTTATTCAATTAATAAGATCGGTTTGTTTTCTCCATTTTTTGATTATGACAACAGACCTCCGATTTTTGAAAGAAGATCGGGAAAGGTGTGATCGGGGTGAAGTCAAGAAAATGACTTCATAAAACCCCATGCAAGGCAGGAAGTCAGGAAAGTGACTCCTGCCTCAAGATGATCAGGGGAGGCGCAATCGGGGTGAAATCAGGAAAATGACTTCGTAAAACCCCATGCAAGGCAAGAAGTCAGGAAAATGACTCCCGCCTCAAGACGATCGGGGAAGGCGTGATCGGGGTGAGGTCAAGAAATTGACTTCGTAAAACCCCATGCAAGGCAGGAAGTCAGGAAAATAACTCCCGCCTCAGGACGATTGGGGAAGGCGTAGAGTTTAAACCCAACGCAGGGAGTCAGGAAAATGACCCCTGCTCAAGGACGATCGGTGGAGATATGAAGTCAGGAAATTGACTTCAAAAAATCCCTGGATGTCAGGAAATTGACTCCTGATCGGGAAGATCGGTGGAGGTATGAAGTCAGGAAATTGACTTCGAAAAATCCCAGGATGTCAGGAAATTGACTCCTGATCGGGAAGATCGGTGGAGGTATGAAGTCAGGAAATTGACTTCGAAAAATCCCAGGAGTCAGGAAATTGACTCTTGATCGGGAAGATCGGTGGAGGTATGAAGTCAGGAAAATAACTTCAAAATGGTTTGTAGCCGTTCGTGAGGCGGAAGAAGCCCGATAGGCAGGAAATATAACGCAAGAAGCCCGAGAGGCAGGAAAAATAATGCATTCGTAGGCGCAATAGATTTTTGAAATGCATAAGTAAAGTACGAACAGGAAGCTGACAAGCTAATTAATTGATAACGAAACTATTCCGATAGCAAAATAAAAGCTACAGTTCTAGTAGTAAAGCATGTTAATGTGTTTACAGACTAGGGTACATGAAATATAAACAAACTTTTTTAAGCATCAGGATCTTGGCTGGAAGGAGGAATGTTGACATCTTCCTCTGTGACGATCGGGATACCCAAGGGAACGACTTCGACGGCGACGGCGGAATGTGTTTCATCATTGGATGGTTCCGGAACTGTTAGCGTAACAAGTTTCCCATCCACATACACCTTAAAAATATCAAACCATTCATACTCTAGAGGAGTCTTAAAGAAGTAATGACATTGGGCAACCCCTTGATCGAATCCACGTTGCCGTTCTTCGCATACCTCATCCCCTAAGGACACATTTTCAGCTGCAATCTTATCCCGATCGGCGATGATAGCATCTCTTTCTTTTGTCAGTTCTTTGTTTTGGAAGGACAGTTTTTGTAGATCTAGTTTCAAAGTATCGGTGGAATGCTTGAGTCGAAAAACCTCATCTTGAGCTTCTTTGAGGTCGTTGGCAGCTTTTACTCGATTGTCCTCAGCAGCCTTTGTAATTTCTTCGAGTCGGAGGGAGAGGGCGTTGTTTTCTTTCTTAGCTTCAGCCAGATCTTTGTGCGCCTTTTCCAGTTCAGTGACTAACAAAGGCTTAGTCGTCCCAGCAAAATAATTCATACAAACACTAGCCCGAGCTATAAGCTCATAGGCCATGTTCAAAGACTTGCTGGGTGACATTCCTTTGAAGGGTTTCTTTTCCTCGGCATTGAGATTAAATTGTAAACGTTCGGCTACATGAACGTTCGGGTCCAGTGGTCCGGTGAGCAAGGGAACATTCGTTCTTTGCGTCTTTGGAGGAGACGGCGTTTTCTCTTTACTATTCCTTTTAGTCTTACCCTAAGTAGCTTCAGGGTTGATGGGTTTTGTGTCAGTAGTAGGACTCTGTTTATCAGTGACCTTCAGGGAAGGATTCACCGAACGGGTGGTGGCGGTGCCGGTTGATCCAATCTGCGGGGCAGGAGAAGACGTACCTTCTCCAGCTTTTTCCAGCTTATTCTTGTGGGCCATCATGCGTACGAATGATTGATGCTGCTCCATTCCTCCGAAGAAATCTGCAATAAAGAAGCAAATTTAGACAAGTTAATATTGACTGATCAACGAATTGAAGATAGGGAAAAAACTTACCGAACACTCTAGCACGTAGAGTGTCGGTCCCAAGAAGACCTATGAGCTTGCGGGACGAGGTCTTCTGGGATAGCTGATCGATTTGGCTTATTACGTCAAGTTCGTCCTCGGTCATATCAAATTTGGCCCATGAATCTACGCGATTCGGGTCTTCTGTCCAGTAGAATGGAAATCTCGGACGACCATCGTCGAAAAAATATTTTGGCCGACCAGGCTCTCGTATGGATATTTTGCAAAAATTTGATTTGAAGTCTTTTTATGAAGAGTTGAAAGAAGTGAACAATTGTTTATCTTTTACAGGAATCAGTGATATCCAAGATCGATTGGTATTTGGTAGGGCACGAAAGAAGTAAAGAAATGAGGCAGGGGTTGGGGTTAGAAGTAAACCGGTGCAGAGCACACTGAAGGCCTGCATGAATGCCCATCCGTTCGGGTGCAGTTGGGCTGGACAAATATTTAATTTTCTTAAGACACCCAATTGAAATTCAGAGAAAGGAAGCCTTACACATAAGTCACGAAATAAGGTTATGTATACATAAAAGAAATCTAACTCGTATTCCTCCCGACCATGACAGGCCCATTCGTTCGAACGACACACAACAAGAGAGTAATCTACTCGTTCTAATAAATGTCTTATGGAGGCGGTGGTAATAAAATAGGGAAGATAACTCCGAACCTCGTGTGGGCCCAGTCATACCCCTGCACTGCAGGGGGAGGAATAAGAGAAGACCATACACGAGAATTGTCAACGTTAAATTCTACATCTTCGTAGACAACTTCTCGTCGGTCAGGAGAGCTGGAGGGGCTAGCAAAGGAAAACTCGGAGGACGACGACGAAGATACCGCGTCATCAGCATACCCCCGACCATCGTCACCAGACTCATTAGTTGATCAAGAAGAAGCCATTACTTTGAAATATAGGAAGATTGGGAAGGGGATTACCTTGAGATACATAAAGATTGGGAAGGGGATTCGGAGCAAGAAAGCGATGCAAGAAAACGGCGCAAATGAAAGGGGACCCTCCACCTATTTATAGCCGAGATAAACTGTTCAGAGGACGCATCATGGCCGATCTTTTTTATAAGATCCAACGGCGAGAAGGAAACGACGTTTCGAGTACAATTTTGAAAAAAGCCCAAATAAATCCTGACCCTCCATGCAAGTGTGACCGTGGGGATTTGGGGATCGTGATCTTTTTGTTCCAGATATAACGTTCCAGGCCCAAAGGTAAACATCGTAACGGTCTGCATTTCTATATAAAACCCCTTCGCTTGCAATGCCGCTTGGGGCTTGGGGGGCTTATGTATGGTATGTTCGGGAGAAGTGATGGACCGATCAGGAGAGACTGTTGATCGATCGGTTAGGACAAAGACCGAAGGGGATCTGCCAGTCATGGGAGGATTGTAGACGGTGTCAAAGGATGGTTAGTAATGAGCGAGTAAAGTGGAGAAGGAAACTTACACGATGCGACGGTTACAAGTATTGGGCGAATATCGCAGAACGTTGGACGAATATCGCAGAACGTGGTATAACGATTACAGGAGGAAGTTAATGCCCATTATTGGGCTTACCGCCTATAAATATAGACATGTTAACCAGGTATGGCACTTTTTGATCTGATCATAATTACACTAAATAGTTGTGACTCTGCTGACTTGAGCGTCGGAGTGCTAACTTGCAGGTCGCAACCGTTCGGTGTGATAGAGAGGAAGAGTTTCAGAAGCGTGCAAAAGGAACAGCTTGGAGTGTCTTTGGTCTTGGATCCTATACCCAAAACACTACTTATTTTATGTTGAATAAATAATTAGTTCAATACAACAAGTATATTGACATATTTAATTTTTTTACAATAAAGAAACTATAGTCTTATTACAATAACTTGTATTTTTGTTTAATCTTCATTAATTGTTAATGAAGTTGAATACACGTTACTTGTTTAATAAGTGTCAAATGTGTTTATTAAAGGAAAAATTAATGTTAATATATAATTTACTTTGAATGAACGGCTTAGAATTTTAAATTTATGCAAAAAAAACAAAGGAAATTATTCCTTCTAAGTATAATTGCATAATAATGTTATTTTTTACTTGTGTTAAATATGTTTTTTTCAATAACTTTTCTCGGAGTTTTACAACAAAAAATTTTATTTTATTAATTAAGAAAAACGCCGATTACCATTTATACATCAATTTTTTTAAATTTCTAAAATATCATTTTAAATGTCTATTAGATAAACTTTAAATAAAACTTACATCGTGAATTTCCTCTCTCGTCAATTATCGTCAATTAAATAAAATATCATTTGTGTTTTTATTTGAGCCACTACAAGAAAAATGACAATTACATACGGCCAAAATCCGTATATATATATATATATATATATATATATATATATATATAAAGGCCATTATTTATGTTTCTATTTCTAAAAAAATTATTACTACCAATAATAATAAGAGAAAATTATTTCTTTTTATTACGGTGAATATTTTTATGAGTCTTACATTTTTAATTTCTAAACTTAAACACAAAATTGAAATGTGTCTATGTTTGAAGCTTTGGTACATCTTGGTTCCAAACATTAAAAACGAATGGATATAATCATCTTAACCTAACTGTGTTAATTTTTTTTTTGTTAAATGACATCCCAAGCTAACATTTGACCCAAAATGTGTCGAACGGTCTCAAAGGTTAACTCGAAATGCAATTTGACATGAACAAAAAATTTGACGTAATTGAGTAAAAAGATCATATCCATTCATTTTTAGAGTTTGAAGATCAAATTGTATTAAATTCTGAAACTAAGATAAATTTTAATCTCGGTTTAAAATTTAGGAACAAAAAACATATTTAATTTTTTTTTCTTTTAATAAACACACGTAAAAATTACTAAAGACAAAATATATCTTCTATATTACCTCAATGATTAATGGAGTAAAACAAAATTAAAGGAATTAAAGTTCTTATACTAATATGTAAGTTTTTTTCTTATTGTATTAAAAGTAAAATATATCAATACTTATTGTATTGAATTGATAATTTATCCTTTTATATATTTTACTATAGTATAATCAAGTGATTTGACTCACCTTATTTGTTTATAGCAATACAATTAAAACATATATTTTATCATTGAATCTTATTAAAAATAGTAAATGAAAATCAAAGTGTTTAATTATATAATTAAACAAAAGATTAATTAAGTATTAGACTATTCAAACATTATTAAACAACATTTTAGTTTTAGTATTTAGAAATATCAATCTATGATTAAAAGTGGTAAACAATTAATAGGAAACTCATGAAAATAATAATAAATGATAGTTATTGGTAGGTTATAGGGTTAACCCATCTCCAATTTGATTGAACAATTTAACCAACAAATTAAGTGAATTGGGTTTTGTTTGATCCTTATTTAAAAAAGTTAATTTTTTTCAATTCAATTCGATTGAAACCTAACTCTGATCGAATAATTTAACCAACAAATTAAGTGAATTGGGTTTTGTTTGATTCATATTTAAAAATATTAAATTTTTTCAATTCAATTCGATTGAAACCTAACTCGATTTAAATATGAGATTAATTGAGTTTGTTCATAGGTTTAAACTCATTTATATACCTTTAACAAAAATATCCAAGTCCGTAGAAATAATTATTATTTCTAGTAGAGTAAGTATTTTTAAATGCCATCTTAAAAATGATTTAATTTAATCATCGACAATCCTATATTTTGTTTTAATTTCAAAGAAAAAAATTGTTGAAGACAAAAAGCATGCACCACATGAAAATATCTTTACTATAAATATTTTAAATTGAGTCCATTTTAAGTTATTAAAATTAAATATTCCTTTTGTCTCGATTTTAAGTTACTAAAATACATTTAATTTATTAAATAATCTAAAAAATTATATTAATTTTTCTTTGGTTCTTTATTTTTGTAATTTATTTCTAAGACATATATTTAATCACTTTTATTATCTTATATTATTATTAGATATTTATCCAATTTTTATTTGACACATTTATTTAATATTTATATAATTATAATTTATTACTTGCTATTTGATATTAGATAAACTAAAATAATGTCTTTTTTTAACTTTGAATGCTTAATTTTTATTGTTGTGATTTTTTATAAAAAGAGATTTATACTATTTGAAATAATGATTAGACAAATACTTATGCGGGTACATATATATCTTTAATGTTTTGCTTACTTGGAAGAGAGGAATTGGAGGAGAGTGAGTAGATAGATTTGAGGGTGAACTAATTGTTATTTATTTTGAAAATAAATGAAAATGAATTTGAAAATAAAGTTAATGAAACTACAAGAAAAATCGTAATTACATACAGCCAAAATCTATATATAACCTCAAAAATCCATATATAAAATAGTGTTATATACGGACAAAAATCTGTATATAAAAGAGACGTAGATAAATTATATACGAAAAAATCCGTATATAAATTACATACGGAAAATTTCTATATAAATTAATACGAAAAAATACGTATATAAATTACATACAAAAAAATTTGTATGTAAAATTCGTATATAATATCCGTAAATAATTAATTATTTTTTTAAAAAAAATATTAATTATTATATTATCATAAAATTTACACATTAAAAAACGTTTAAATAACTAATTTAATATAAAATATTGTTATAACATTAGTATCTTTCTATTTGAAACCAAAGTGGAATTAAAAAGAATCCACTGTCAAACATATAACTCAACCAAATTTTATATTTCTAACGTGTAACTAAATTTTTCAACTCCAAATTGTAACATGTTATATTCTAACTTCAAATTTCAACTTTACAGTATGTCAAGGCATTATGAGCTACACCAGTTATGTTAAAACCAAAATAAAATTATAGAAACTAATTCCAACAAAAAACAAGATTCCCTCCTATGAAAAAAAATCTACACTTTCAGGCCTTAAAAAATACCTTCTAACAAGAAATATATACACTCATATATGCACATCAGCTACACCAAGCTACTATCCTTCTCATCATAATCCTTCTCATCATAATCGAGGTCTCATCTTTAATTCCTACAAAAATATCAAATTAAATTAATTCCTACAAAAATATCAAATTAAATTAATTCCTGCAACGTATTTGAAAGCATTATTTCCATTTCATCACAACATTTATTATGCTAATCTCTTCATCGTTATCTTTAAGTTCATCTCTATTTACCAAAAGTTATTCATCAGGTGGGAAAATAACAGAGAAAGGTCATGTGCAAGTAAAGAAGGAAAAGGGTGTGAGATGGGGAGACAACCATATTAGGGTTTCTTCTATCTGAGAAGAAGAAAGAAGGAATGGTTCCTGGGGTTTCTTTTATCCGAGAAGAAGGAAAAAGGAAGAATTTCTTCGGAACTGTAATTGATTTTCGAGAGTTGTGATGAGGGTTTCTTCTTTTCAGATTAGAAAGCAATAGAAACAAATTTAGGGATGAAGTTTCGAAAATGAGAAAAGTTGGATAGGAGGGTCAGGAAAAACATTTTTTTACTTTAATTTTTTAATTTTTTTTAATAATTAATTAAAAATATCCGTATGCAATATCGGTAATTAATGGTTTTTGAAATTATATACGGATCTTAATTTTTTACATACTGATTATATCCTTGGTAAAATTCCTGTCCAAACCCGCGGTCATTATTTTATATACGGATATATTGGTAACTAAAATTCATATATAAAATCTGTATATAATTATTTTTTAAAATTTATATATAAAATTTGTATGTAATATTTATGTTACATACCGATTAAAATCTGTATATAAATATTCGTAAATAATAATATTTTTTTAGTAGAAATTGATAAAAATTAAAAATTATTAAAATATTTTTAATTATTAAAATAATATAAAATAATAATTGTTAATGTTATATTTAATTGTAAAAATATTTATAAAAAATAAAAAATTAGAAATAATTATTAATAATAATTTATAAAATGTAAAAAAGTTTGTAATTTAGTAAATTGAATTAATTTTTTTGAAAATATTTTTTTAATATAATTTTTCTAACTTTTACAGTATTCAATCTCTTAAAAAGAATTAGTCAAAAAATATTTGTTATATTGAAAATTGGAAAAATAAGAAATGAACTTCCAATGTGCAGACATTAAAACAAACACTTTACATGCATCTTTTGACAATCTAATAGAATAAACAAAAGGATTATTTTAACCGTGAAATATCAATTAAGGTCTAATAAAGCTATTTTCAAAACCAATATTGGTTTATGTTGTAAATTCTTAATTTGTATAACTTTATATGAAAAAAAAATAGAAAAGAGAAAATCATAAATCTCCAAAACGCAATCGATTTGGATATGGCCCATGAACCCATCTGGGTAATCCATTTTCCTCCCGTTGCAACTCTCAAAATCGAAACCAAAAGCCACGTGGGCTTCACCGTAGCCGCTACATCCAATCAAAACCATCATCCCATCTCATGCCCCAACGTTCGCTACGTTGCTTATAGCACCGTCAAAATGGATCACAGTCCACGGGTCAACCCGATCCATCACGGGTCAACCCGGTTCACCACGGGTTCGGGTCGGGTTGGATTTGAAAAAATTATATTTTTTTTATGCGGGTCAGATTTCAACTCGGTTCATTTTAATCCGGCTCATGCAGGTTGAACCCGTGATGGGCTGGATTACCCCACCAACCCACCTACCTAATTTTATTTTATTAAAATTTAATTTTAATTTTATAAAAAAATATTTATTATTATTTTTTTGCTTGAAAAAATTATTTAAGTTTCTTATTTTCAAAATTAATTAAACACCGATGTTTGGAGTAAAATTTGGAAGTTAAATTTGTTTAAATTTGAATTATAGAAAGTTTGTAATTTTTTTTATTTAAAAAAAATTATAATTAAATCAGTCAGTGAGCCAACCCGTTTACTCACCAATCCGTGGTGGGTCGGGTCAGGTTCGAATTTTTCTGACTCGCTAATAAATAAACCAGGTTGGATTGATTCATTAAGTGACCAACTCGTAATGGATCAGGTCAAATTAGACGAGTTATCTGTTTTAACAACTCTATAATATAATAAATTTTGTCCTTGTCTCATCAAAGTTAATAAATTTATTTTTTATTTTATCAAAGACACTAAAAGTCAAACAAAATCATCCACAACTTTAGTAAACTTTTGAAAAAGTGACATTAAATGCTTTTAACTCATGCTAACATCCAACTTACCATCAAAGAAAAAAAAAACAATTTTTTTTTATCCCAATTGATTATTACATACAAGAACCCCTATTGACTTTTCATTTCCTTAACTCTTCATTACGTTATTTAAGTCATCAATAAAGTCTCAATATTTAATTTTATTAACGATATTCACATTTACATTCATAAAATCATATTATTATCACTTTAGTAACTGATATTTTTATACCATCGTCTAAAAAATAGTCGAGATATTCATCACCAATTTAAGATTAATAATAATAATAAAAAAACTCAAGACACAAAATACTATATATATATATATATATATATATATATATATATATATATATATATATATATAAAGAAGAGTGAACAAAGTGACATCATAAACTCTTCAAATCTTCAAGTATTTTTGATTGAAATAAACCAACATAAATTTGGTTGGTATTTATTTAAGCAAACTAAGTAAATATATTACAAAACAAAAGATGATCTCTGACATTGTTAATTTAAGGGTAGAAACACATTTCAGTAGATGGGGGAAGACCCCACACTTATTGAAACTAAAGAAGAAGATTATGTATATAAATATATCTGAATTTGAACTAATTGAAAGTAAGTTGGTATTTAGGTGATTTATCAGGAGTGAAGAGACCAAAATGCTTCTCAGATTCCTCACCCTGCTTGTTATTTTCATCAAACAGTGCAAACAAGTAAGTCTCTATAGACACACCTGGTCTCTTCGGAGTTCCACTTCCACTCTTTGCATGAGCAATCAAATTGGCATAGTAAGTGGCTGCATTTTCTGCTGAAGCTCCATCTCCACCTGCAGATGGCCACCCACTCTCAGAAACAACAATCTTCACATCACCTGCTCCCGCTTTCTCAAGTGCAGCATATACTGAATCAAGCATTGCATCAAACAGGTTCTGGTACCCAACACTGTTCTCCCCCTGTTGGGTGAAAAGAGCATATTCAAGAGGAATGTTTTCTTTATCACCAATGTAAGCAAAGTAAGGGTAAATGTTTGCAAGAAGTGGGGCTTCGGTGTTCTTCAAGAACTCAACAATGGGTTTTATGTATGACTCTGAATTGAAAACTCCATCATTAGGTGGGTAGGGGTTGGAAATTAGGGTTGAGTCTATTGCTGTGGAACTTTGATTTGACCTTGCAAATTGACTGATGAAATTGCATTGTGAATGTTGGTCATGGCAGGCAAAATGTACTGAGCCTCGTTGTAATCTGGACGAATTTCGTTTCCTACTGAAATGTACTTGATATTTACTTCTTGTGCATAGGGTACGACGTTTGTGTTCACCCAATCCATGGCAGCGTTTTGGTCTGTGAGAGATTGAAGAGATTCCCTTGCCACGTCCATGATCAACTCAATTCCTGAACCTTTTAGAGCTTCCAGTGTGTCTGATTCTGGAAAATATATACGCATTTTACCTATGCCAATGCTTTCGTATAGATCAACAACTTCTTGCTTTGATGGTAGAGAATCGCCAAGTACTCCATAGCAAACTCCTATGGATTCTGCAGCTGCATTGTGTTTAACAAAGTTAAATCATTGGAAGAGGATAAAGACAACCATGGCGTAGTTTTGTTGGAATCGGTGTTAATGGTGATTTACGAATTTTATATTCATGGATATATTATGGTAAATAGGAGATTTATATTATAAGAACATTCCATTTAAATGTAGATTTTTTTTTTTTAAATTAAATAGAAAGTTATGTATTGTATATAATTTATAATATTACTATACTTTTATACTTTATCTACACGGAACATATTAAATGATAAATCTTGTATCTTATTTTTTTTTAATCGATAATTTTCTATTTTAAAATGGATTAGTTCATCTAATTCTTTAAATAATTAATATATTTTCTTATCAATTTTTATACAACAATATCATATTATTATATAAAAATTGATAAGAAAATATCTTTTTTTTCAAGGTTTTTAAAAAATTTCAACAAAATTTATAAAATAAAATAAAATAAATTATAATTTAATAAAAAATAATAATTTAGTTTAATTTTGTATTAACTAATTTTTAGTTTGGTTCAAACATTGATTTATAATAATTTTTAATAGTTTAGTTCTTTAATTCATTTTATCCGGTCTAAGAATGTGAATATTAAAGTAATCATAATTACCTTAAAACAAATAAATAATTTAATCCTTACAATATAATAGTGTGAAAAGTTTTACCAATTAAGGTCTCAATTTTAACGGTGAATTGAAAATTATATAGTGAAAAGTTTCTATATTTTATAGTATTTTTTTAAAAAATAAATAAAATTATGGGATTTTACAGAATTTACAGCAAAAATATGTAAACAGAAAATCTTATTTCTTGTGATCTTTTAAAAACAAACTATAGGAAAATTTTCAAAAAATATAAAATATCATGTTAGTGTTACTATTTTTTTTTAAATAAAAGATTATTTTAAAATAAAAGACTCAATTTAACATTAAAAAAATAGAAAGGCCAACATTGTATATTCTAAAACGAAATAAAAATAATTAAAAGAAACAACAAATTTTAACTTCACACAGTTAGAAAAAAAAAACAATTTTAAGAAAAATTAATATAATTATTTTAATTTAATAATATTGATTTTTATATATATTAAACTATATTACATATATTTTAGTTTGAAGCATATAAATAACTTAAATGTCAATTTTAAAAACATTATGTTAATCAAATTTAACCAAGTTACATTAAGAGAATTATATATTTATTTATTGTAAAAGTTTGGTAACTTATAAACACGAATTTCAATTTTATATTAAAATTTAAAGTTATATATATATATATATATATATATATATATATATATGAAAAATTCATTAGAATGCGAATGAGATATGTTTGGTTGGTAAAAAAAGAAATTAATTAATATTTTGTATTAGTAGGTGAGTTAAACTTACATTTATATACTCAACAATATTTATTAAAACAGTAAAAGCATGAAAGAGGATCATACAGACCTGTAATGGAAGATGATACTCCAAGAAGAAGAAACACCAATATGGCAGACATTTTTGTGTTGGTTCTAAGAAACCAATGAATATGTAATACAAATTTTGTATATTTTTCTCATTCATAACCTCTATTTATATCCACACCACCGTAGTGCTTATTACCAAACAAATAAAAAATTTGACTTTAGCCCCTTCAATCACTTATTCACCCTTCAGATTCCTTCAATTATCTACCACTAATTTCGGCCATGCATATTAATTGGAATTCAAACATATTATGAACACTTTTCTTCTCAACATATAATAGTAAATAATATATTATTAGTCAACAAATATTAATATATTTTCATTTTAAAAAATGACAAAAAATATACAATTTTATTATAAAAACTTTAATTTTATTTTATTTCTACTAATAGTTAATATAATTATATTAATATTAATTTTTCATCTAATAAACATACATAATAATTAAAAAGACTAAACACGTCTTTAGTTATCATATATGCTCAATTACTAACAAAATTTAGAAAAAATTATAATTTTTTCTTATTATTCTAAAAACAAAATATATAATTATTATTGTGACCGAACTATTTATTCTATAATTAATTATGACTCTTTTATAATAATATAATAATAATATTTAAATCAAGTAATAATATTTTAAGAACTAACTGAATAGTGATATTATATAGCTAATATTGATATTGAGAAAACTAATAGTAGTAATTTCTGCATACTAGTCTTCATGAAGGAAACTTCTTAAAACCTCATTATAGGTCACATATTCAATTTCAGTCTTCTATGTATTGGGAAGTCTATTTAATTAAATGACCTAGTATCCCTTGGAATAGGTCAGAACTTAGAATGACACGTTGTATATTCCATTATCACCAATTTTAATATTTACAAATATTAAATTTATTTTTGAAATAATTAGTGGCTGCTGGAAAAGGAGAACCATCTTATAGAAAATATTGGACCTATTGTACTTTTAATACTAAACCTACTTTTTTTTATACAAAATTATTTTCGTTTTATTTGTATACTCCAATATGAATTTTAGTTAGAATTATTTAAAGAGGTAAATAATGCATTAACACCTAGTTTTAAAGATAAAAAATAATTAATTATTATAATGACTAATTTAATATTAATTTATATACTAAAATTTATTAGTATTTAAAATAATTTTTATTATAAATAAAAAATTATAATTAAATCATAAATTAAAATTTAAATTCATCTCTAATATTAGCTATGAAAATTTTAGTTACAAAAATAATTAGTGTCTAAATTAATTTCTAATTAAAAATCTACAATTGTTTAAAATTTTTCTTTTTGTTTCTTTTAATTTGGAAAAGGAATATTTTGTCGTGCATTATAAACTATCTATAAAATGAAAACAATACCAAATAATATTATCAAATATAAAATTAAGGTAACTTTATAAAATGTGTTGGTGTTCACCTTTATACATGTTTTAGTTCTACCTTCATATTTATACCTATTTATAATATATACGAAATATATTTTTACTCTTTTTTTTCTCACAAGTAAAAAAAAAAGAGAGAGAGAAGCTTTTACTTACAGAAACGAAATTAAAAAAGATAAAAAATTTAGACTTGTTTCTATCAGATGTAATATTGAAAGATATATTTTAATTTTGGCTTGACCATTTGAAAAATTTTATTATATCTTTTTGGAAGTCATTTTAGTACATAAAAATATTTTATTTTCAAATCTTGTTTGTTTAATGAATTTATGAAGATAAGTGATATGTGTGTTTTTTTTTTAACTTTATTATTTACTTAAGATAATGTTTTGGAGTAAAAAAGTGTAAAAAGAAAAAACTAAAATAGGATTGGACAAACTAGACCGTCCAGTCCAAATCTTTTATTGCTTTTCTTACTGTCTTTTAATTTTATATTTAAAATGCATTATTTTGATATATTAAAAAAAGGATTTTAATATTTTAAAATATATTAAAAAATTTAATATATTAAAATTAATATATTTTAAAAATACAGTAGAAAAATAACATAAAAAATCTAGTAGAAAATTTGAATTTAAGTTAAGTTTAGATAATTTTTAAGTAAACAGAGGGATAAAAAAATAAACATTCGAATTTTACTATTTAAAGTTGAGATGACCTTTTACCTTTCTCTTTTCATTATCATTATTATAAATCATAAACTTTATCCTTTACATTCAACCTTGTAGTAACATTATAAAAATACCTTAATCTTTTCTACCATTTTCTTTTAGTTTATTACAAGTAGGAATATTACTTTTTAATTTCATTTTTTTTTTAATTTATTAAATGTTGTTCTATGAAATATATTTTTATGATATTATGTGTAGAATATATATATATATATATATATATATATATATATATATATATATATATATATAAAATTCTAATCTAAAATAAAAAAGATTTACTCTTTACTCAAGTTCTCAATAAATACCAATTAACATTTCATTAACGGATTATTTTTTTCTTATTTATTTTCTTAATTATTTATCCAATTATAATTTAAGATAGAAAAGAAAAGTAAGATTCTTGATATTTCAACTTTTAACTTTGATTTCAAAAATTGTATTTGATAGTAATCGAAAGCAAATAAATAAAATATAGAAAAAATTGAATATAAAATTAGAAAAGAATTTTAATTAAAAGGATCCGATTTTTACATGAAATGGATATTTCCATATTCTATATTTTTTTTTTAATGAAATATTGAAATAATCAAATATGGCAAAATCAATACTTAAAACAGGTTTATATATATATATATATATATATATATATATATATATATATATATATATAACATTGTTTTTATCATTTTAAAAGTACAGTAAAAAAGAGTTTCATAAAATAACTTCTAAGACTGTTATAGAAAGTACATTTTCAAGATTCGAGTTTGAAAAAGGTTTTAGAAAACACTTTTTCCATACACTATCTAAATATAAAAAAATGATATTATTTTTTGTTGTTGATATTTTAAAAGAGGAATGTTAATTTGAAAAGTATGTTATGAAATTAGATGGTAGTTACATATGCATTGAATATATATGTGACGTATTAAGAGGTTTTAAAAGAAACGTCTGATTGAGGCTAATTGACTAGGTTTTGTCACTAACATCATTAATGAATAGATGGTGGAATTCAAAGGTAAAATTTTGAACATTCAATTAAGTAATGGATGGTGCAAAAGTCAATTCATTTTGTGCCATAAAAAAATTGTAGGTTTTACATGCATAGAGGTAAAAAAGATGTAACAATTTAATTTGGTATTATGTAAAAGTTGGAAGTTCATGAAGAGAAACATCATCCATTTACTACATAAAAAAATATAATTTTAATTTCGTTAAATTTATAACTTTATTAATAATTAAATATATATTTCATCTTTAATAATTATCACATGTACGGCAGGAATAATTACTATCAATGCACAACTAATCTTAAATAGAATTGTTTTTCTCCTTTGTAAATTTAAAATAAAAATTTATGTATATATTAATATTAGTTTTTCTTTTATTAAACATATGTATTAAAAACAAACTATATGTTCAGTTATCTTGACTAATAATGAAATTTAAACAAAAGTAGTAGAATTAAAGTTTTTTATTAAGATTGTAATTTTATTATTATTATACTAAAAAGAAAATATTTCAATATTTATCGTACTGAATTAACTATTTACTTGAGAAATTTTTTGACGTAACATGTTTTTTTATTCATTATATTTTGTGGATAGTGTGGAAGTTTTAATTTTTATATATAAAACTTAATTTTCATCTACTCTATTTTTTAAAATATATAAAATAGTTTAAAATAAAAGTTTTATTTTTTTTTTCGTTTTAAAAATGATAGTTTTATATTAAAGTGGGATGACATGTTTTGACAAATCCAGATATATTTTTAGATTAATAAATGGTTGAGGATATAATGAAATGCAACAATTCATTTCATATATGTAAATAGTCTAATCGATTATGTTGTTCTCTCTGTTTTGCTGAAATTAAGTATTGTCATCAGGTTAATCGATTATATTAAGTATTGTCATTAGGATAAATAGATTATCACATTTTTCAAAACCAATAACTGTATAAAATAATCGATTATCACTTTTCATAATCGATTATCTCTTGTAGTTGGGAGCTATCTTTTCATTTTCTGACCCCTGACCTATAAATAGAAGCCTCCTAACCTAAACTATTGAGAACACCGAATTGGTTCTGAGGAAGTTCTTGAGTTTAAGTGTTAGCTTGATCAAGTCTTGAGGAAGAAGAAGCTTGGGTTTAGTGTGTCTAAAGGTGCAAACAGTTCTTTGCAAGTTGATTAAGTTGGTGTTCATTCCCTCGTGTGTCGAAGGAATGTGTTTTCTTTTTTTATTATTTCATTGCTCATATTGTAATCTCAAAGTGATTTTTAGTGAAAAGTTAATCACTCTTTTATAGTGATTAACAACTGGACGTAAAATCTTTTGATTCGAACCAGATAAAAATTATTTGTGTACTTTTCTCTATCTCTGCATCTCCTAACTTTAAACTGTTTGAAGAAAGTTATAAAACAAGGTTAAAATTTTTAAAGGAACCAATTCACCCCTCCCCTCTTGGTTTGTGTCTGTTTTCACGATCCATAAACATTCTGTTGCGCGATACCAATTTCTACAATTGGTATCAAAGCTTTCTTTGATAGTTTTTCAAATTTTACGAAAATGGCCGGACACAATCAGGTTTATGCTGAAGGTGCTTCCATCAACAGACCTCCACTTTTTACCAGTGATAATTATGCTTTCTAGAAAGTCAAAATGCAAATTTTTATGGGGTCTGTTGATAGAGGCATTTGGGAAGTTGTGGAAAATGATGCTTTTATTCTAACCCGAATTGTTGATGGTATTGAACAAGAAAAACCTTATTTAAATTGGACTGTTGTGAAAAATAGAAGAGCACAATTTGACATTAAAGCACATAATATTATTTCTTATATTGTTGTGCTTTATGAATTTTATAGAATTTCAGTTTGTAAGATAGCTTAAGAAATGTGGGAAGTACTTAGAGTTACTCTTGAAGGTACTGATGATATGAAGCGAGCCTGGATGAACACATTGATATAAGTGTTAAGACTCCAGCAAGTGTACCGAATCGTTTCAAGTAATATAAAATGGTAAGACCAAGTATCGTTTCCCAAGAGACTCACGACATTAAAAAGTTGTGCTTTTGCTTAACCAATTAAGACTGAAAACAATATTTTGGGGGTTTTGAATGCAAAGTGCAAAAAAATAAACATGAAAGCAATTTGATCAATTGAGGCTAAACACAAAAGTGAATGGATGATGTTGATAATATGGGATGAATATGTTGTTGGGGTTTAGATTTCTCCTATCCACTCTTATGCATATAAGAATTCGTCTTCTTCATTAATGTTAATGCCACTTTCTAATTTACTTAAAACCCGATGTCTCGGCGAAGAAAGCCTATCCTTAATTGTTGGGAAATAGGTAGGCTTCGTTTTTACACCAAGAGGGGGAGGGGGGGGGAGGGGGGGGGTGAATTGGTGTTGTTTCAAAAACAATATCTTTTCGCAATCTTTAATCCAAAGTATAAAGCTTTTTGATCTTTCTTGAAATGCAAGTAATGGAAATTTCTATGCAACGGAAAAACGTAGTTGACTGCGTAACAAATGTAGTCGACTGAAATAAAGAGTGCAGGGATAGAGAAAAGCAAACACTGGTTTTTATACTGGTTCGGCCAACAATGCCTACATCCAGTGTCCTTCCAACCTAGGAAGCAAATGCACTATATAGGTTGCAGTTTTTACAATAAGGAATTTATAGAAGACCTCACGTCCAAAATATAAATCTCCTCTCTAACCCAAAACCAAAATATAGCTGCAATAACCAAAACCAGACTTGCAGCAAGAATCCCCTCTTCTGCAATCTAAACCCACGTCGAACAATCCTCAACGTGTAACCCCTGTATCACAACAGGTCAATTCCAGCACTCTCCACAGGATGCCAAGCCTTCAAACAACGCAACAGTCTTCACATGATGCCAAGCCTAAAGTGATCAACCCAGAAGCACCTTCTTTGTGCAGTATTTGATCAGACAATGAGTGCGCAAGCTATCTCCCTTTGAATCTCTCTCAAGTAAGATCACCACCGTCTTCTTGGAGAATTCTTGGAGCTGTAATCACAGAGAATTCAATCTGAAACAAGAATGAAAATGTTAGATCATCAAAAGTCACTGAACAAATCGTGTTCAACCAATTTATAGATTTCTGTCAGTCAGATTGTTTCTCAGTCGAATAGACTACTAATACATTCGACTATATTATTACAGTTATAACAGACAATCAACATAGTAGCTCTCAGTCAACCAAAATCAACACACATTTAATACAGTTGACCAAGTCATCAATGCTTAACTAACTTTTAAAAATATAGCCGTTGGAGCGCGAAAGCATAACAAAATTTCAAATCAGATCAAAAAGACAATCGAATGTAAACCAGACAAAGTCGACTGGCACATGTAAAACCACTTTGAAATTCTTTTCAACTCAAAACATCACACAACATTGATTCTCAAAATCTGTACAAAGATTTTAGCATAGTCGAATCCATTAATAATGTAGTCGATTGTACTATAACTTTGTCACACAGTTATAAGTTCATGAAAGTGCTTGTGGTTTTTCACTCTAAACCATGTGCAGTAAAACATATGTAATAAAGTATTTCACATTGCACATAAGCATGTAAGCATGTTCACAAATATATCAAACAATCATCATAGGAACATACAACACATCACATCAAACATGTTCAGCAGATATAACAATCAATACAGCATGAGAACATGTAATACAACAACATGTGTTACTGTTATTAAGCAAAGTGTTGTCATCATCAAAAACTAGAGTGATATAGAGTTTGTGTTGTCAACAATCTCAACAATCTCCCCCTTTTTTGATGATGCACAACCATGATTAATAACTCGACCATGTTTGTACAATAGTAGCACAATATCAAGCAGATGATGTATGAGATAGAATAACTATTCTCCCCCTTTCACAAAGCTTTCATATTCTCTCATACATATATTTCTCATTTCATAATTTCTCTCCCCCTTTGTGCATTAACAAAAAAGGTTTGCTCTAGATATTTAGCTGATATGAAAACAGAGATGCATCAAAAAGATATGCATAGTATAAAATACAATGATGCTCTCACAATCACATATTAATCACATAGCAAATTTAACTCCCCTTGAAATGCAGGCATGTGATGTAAAATGTGTTAAGTGAGATACTCCCCATGTCATTATGCATAAGTAATAAAATCAAGTCAGATGCACAATGCAGCATATCACAGATTAAACAGTAGTTTATCACATAGATGTATCAAAGACAAGATAGCAAACAATTTGGATATGCAATGATACAATCTTCAACAATCTCACAATATTATCTAAATTTAGATATTTGCAACCGATAATAGCAGATATATCAAATTTAAGCAATCAGTAAAGATAAAACCAAATTCCAGATGTGGAATTTATAATCCTGTTATACGCAGTCGAATGCATTGCTTCTCAAATGTTGAATTCCATTTGTAACTTCCAAAGCAATGTCCTTCCTGTAAAACCTTTCAACAACCTTTTCTAGATCAAGTATAATGGTTGAGCAAGAATTATAATCATATAACAACAGAAGTCAACATGTAAAGATGTATGACAGAATAAGTATAGTTGACTTCACTCAAGACATAGTCGAATCAATCAATCAATGTATCAGATATTATTCAAACAGATTAAAGACAACTGGATTGATTCAAAATATCTAATTTCATTTCCTTGAAAAAGATATTACAATGATAGGATCAAACAAGGAAACCAAAACAAAAACACAACGAAAGATGTGGCAATGTAAGCTAAAAGAAAATGAAAAGGCATACTATTCCTACGGACACAACTTTGATAGACACAACATTGCTACATGTACTGGCATATTTCAACTGATAGGCCTTAGTCCATCTCAGAGGATTCAATAGAGTATTCTTCTGGTGTACTGCTTTCATTTTGTGGTTGAGATATCTCATGAACATCCAGGTTCTCACTTATAGTCTTTAACTGATCAGCCACAAATATCTCAAATTTTGTCATAGGTGAAAACTTGGTTTCATCTTCAAAGAACCATCCTATGGAAGTCTTTTTCATTCCCATTTCTTCCAGGGTACCATTGTATATCTCATTTGAGTAATTACAGAAACAAGGTTTTTCATCACTTACTTTAACACCTTGCACCAAAAGAATTCTGCTAATGAGTACCGCATATGGTAGATAAAATGAGTCCTTGAAAGCTTCCAGCCTCATGTGATTTTTGATAACATTTGTCCAGTTAGTAGGGATTTTATTGATGATAGCATGCATCAAATATATGTCTTCAGTGGTCAAACGATTATGACCAATTCTCCCAGGTAATATGATCCATGAGAGAATATGAGCAATGATCCTTTCCTTTTTCTTTAAACCATCGTGATAGAACTTTCCTTGTAGAGATGCATCTTCAGAACATCTCCTCCAGTTTGAGTATAACTCCCTTTTCTTTAAATGTACATTTAATTTTGAGTTGGGAAAATGCGAGAATGCTCCTTTTGCTTCAAGTCCAGTCAACAACATCCAAGTGAAATCATCTATTTCAATATTTACTCCTTTTACCCTGGACTTCATAATGCCATTTTCAAATCTAAGATTGTGGTAGAATACTTCCACCAAGTCAGGATACCATGCACCTTTCATGTGGATGAGTCTTGTTAAATCTTGGACCTCTAGTAAGTCTGGAAAATTAAATCCTTCTTTTCTGAATTTTCTGAACTTGATATAGTATGGACGAGCCACAGTTTTTGATTGTTTCATCAGAAATTTGTTTCTTGACCCATCATAACTAATCCATCCAAAAGGATTAGGATTTCTTGATACAACAACTTCCTTTCCTTTACCCTTGTTTGAACTTTGGTTTGAAGAGGCCATTGAGAGATCACAGTCTTAGAACGCACCTTCTTGGTCTAAGGTATATCAGAGAAATTTACTTGTACAGTAGTAGACACAATACTGGGTTTAGAACAATGTAAGCATTAAAGACTTTGCATGAAACCCCAGATTCAAATTTTAACGTTCAAAAACAGAGGTTCAAAACTTTTCAGCACGTAGTCAAATATATTATTCAAACAGTCGACTAAGACATAAGAAAAACAGAGTTTTCAACACAATCAATCAATCAATCAGACTAACAATGTACTCATGTTATCACACAACAACAACCAATGCAGTTCAACAATAATGCAGTAAATTGATACAGATTTACCAGTTGTAGATTCTCAAGATAATGATTTAATCCAGATTGATCCATCCTTGAGATCACACTGCATCAACTTAATATCCTGCAAAACAAATAAGTTTTGGTTGCTGGTACCCATTTAACTTTGGGTCCATAATTGTTAATCCTTGTCACTTGTTCCTTTAGTTTCCACACATATATTCCTCTAGGAACAACAACATTTCTATAATAACAGTTTCTAACAGTATGACCAACACAATTACAATAGAAACATGCATTTTTAGCAGGTTTACTTAAATCAGTAACTCTCTTAGTATTGGTTCTGCTAGATTGAGCTTTGTAACCTATTCCTTGTTTATGAATAGCTCTGCCAGATGATTTTAGTACAGCAACTAAATTGTCTCTTCCTTGTGTAAACTTAGCTAGCGTGCTAGTCAAGTAATTTATCTTTTCAATATGAGTATGACAATTTTCATAAATTTTATCTACTGTAACAGTTTCAATCTTGACATTTTTAGCAGATAACAAAGCTTCATTTAACTCTTTTTCTAATTTCTCATTTTCAGCAACAAGGTTATTAATTCTAAGCTCAAAATCTCTTCTTTCAGAGTTCAGTCGATTAACCTTGTATTGCAGTCGCATAGCTTCAGCATGTAGCTCTTTAAATGCATCTTGCAGCAGATCATACTTGACTTCCACTGGTTCATTTGATATGTCTGCATCACTGTCATAGTCGTCCCATGTTACTCCTGTTATATAGCACAAATTTGATTCCTCCTCTTGATCAGAATCTTCATCACTTGAGCTTTCAGAATCTGAATTCTCCCAAGCAATGTATGCTCCTTTTCTTTTCATATTTATGCTTTGAGGGAATCTTTTCTTTCATTTTTGCTTTGGCTTTAAGTCAGGACAATCAGGCTTGATGTGACCTTCCTTTCCATATTCATAGCACTGGACAACATTTGTACTGAAGCTCTTCTTTTTGCTTTGACCTGCATGGTTAGACAGTTGACTATCATTTTGCATAAGTTGACTAAACTTTCTTACCATCAAGGTCATCAATTCTTTCTCGTCCATGTCTGTTTCTGTGTTGTTCTTGCTTGAAGCTTTCAGAGCAATGGACTTCTTCTATTCAATCTCCTCTTCATCCTTCAATCTACCAAGTTCCAATTCATGTTCTCGTAACTTGCCAAACAAGGTAGCCATGTTCATAGTTGTAAGATCTTTGGATTCAGAGATTGCTATGACTTTTGGTTGCCAATTCCTGTTCAGACTTTTCAAAATCTTGATGTTGATCTCTTCCTTATCAAACACCTTGCCAAGAGCCATTAGATGATTTACAATGTGAGTGAATCGTTTCTGTACATCATAGATGCTTTCACCAGCCTTCATTCTGAATAATTCATACTCCTGTATCAATGAGTTCTTTCTAGCTCTCTTGACTTCATCCGTGCCTTCATGAGTTACCTCTAAGACATCCCACATTTCCTTTGCGGATTTGCATTGAGATATCCTGAAAAATTCATCAATTGTCAGTGCACAGGCAATTATATTTCTAGCCTTAACATCATACTGAGCTTTTCTATTTTCATCAGCAGTCCCCTCAGTAAAAGGTTTTGTAGGCACAAAAGGACCATTTAAAGTGGCATCTAAAATTCCTTTATCTTGCGATTCAAGAAAGATTTACATTCTGATTTTCCAAAAAGGATAATTTTCACCAGCAAACAGAGGTTGTCGGTTTGTTGAAGCACCTTCACCAAAAGTTTGAAAACAGGAAGCCATCCCCAGGTTTTATAGTCGAATACGATAAAAACAGAGTCGACTAAATTTTCAAATATCTTATTTTACACCAAGAGGGGGGGGGGTGAATTGGTGTTGTTTCAAAAACAATATCTTTTCGCAATCTTTAATCAAAAGTATAAAGCTTTTTTATCTTTCTTGAAATGCAAGTAATGAAAATTTCTATGCAGCGAAAAAATGTAGTTGACTGCGTAACAGATATAGTCGACTGAAATAAAGAGTGTAGGAATAGAGAAAAGCAAACACTGGTTTTTATACTAGTTCGACCAACAATGCCTACATCTAGTGTCCTTCCAACCCAGGAAGCAAATGCACTATATAGGTTGCAGTTTTTACAACAAGGAATTTATAGAATACCTTACGTCAAATATATAAATCTCCTCTCTAACCCAAAACCAAAATATAGCTGCAATAACCAAAACCAGACTTGTAGCAAGAATCCCCTCTTCTGCAATCTGAACCCACGTCGAACAATCCTCAATGTGTAACCCCTGTATCACAATAGGTCAATTCCAGCACTCTTCACAAGATGCCAAGCCTTCAAACAACGCAACAGTCTTCACAGGATGCCAAGCCTAAAGTGATCAACTCAGAAGCACCTTCTTTGTGCAGTATTTGATCAGACAATGAGTGTGCAAGCTATCTCCCTTTGAATCTCTCTCAAGTAAGATCACCACCGTCTTCTTGGAGAATTCTTGGAGCTGTAATCACAAAGAATTCAATTTGAAACAAGAATGAAAATGTTAGATCATCAAAAGTCACTAAACAAATCGTGTTCAGCCAATTTATAGATTTTTGTCAGTCAGATTGTTTCTCAGTCGAATAGGCTACTAATACAGTCGACTGTATTATTACAGTTATAACAGACAGTCAAAATAGTAGCTCTCAGTCAACCAAAATCAACACACATTTAATACAGTTGACCAAGTCATCAATGCTTAACTAACTTTTAAAAATATAGCCGTTGGAGAGCGAAAGCATAACAAAATTTCAAATCAGATGAAAAAGACAGTCGAATGTAAACCAGACAAAGTCGACTAACACATGTAAAAACACTTTGAAATTCTTTTCAACTCAAAACATCACACATCATTGATTCTCAAAATCTGTACAAAGATTTTAGCATAGTCGAATCCATTAATAATGTAGTCGACTGTACTATAACTTTGTCACACAATTATAAGTTCATGAAAGTGCTTGTGGTTTTTCACTCTAAACAATGTGCAGTAAAACATATGTAATAAAGTATTTCACATTGCACATAAGCATGTAAGCATGTTCCACAAATATATCAAACAATCATCATAGGAACATATAACACATCACATCAAACATGTTCAGCAGATATAACAATCAATACAGCATGAGAACATGTAATGCAGCAACATGTGTTACTGTTATTAAGCAAAGTGTTGTCATCATAAAAAACTAGAGTGATATAGAGTTTGTGTTGTCAACAATCTCAACAATTACTAGTTTACAATGTATTGTCTCCCTAGCAATCAATTCTGCATTACATACTGTTGGAAACAGGACGATTCGGTTTCAACACCAAGAGGGGGGGGTGAATTGGTTAGGTTTAAAAATCAGAGTCTTTTTAAAATCTTTTTCGCAAAGTATAAACCTTTACAAAGTTTCTTGAATTGCAAGGAATTAAAAGATTAAGTGCAGCGGAAATATAAAGTTGACTACGTAAACAATAAAGTCGACTTAATTTAAAAGTGTAAGGATAGAGAAATCAAACGCAGAGTTTTTATACTGGTTCGGCCTTAATGCCTACATCCAGTGTCCTTCCACAACCAGGAAGCAAATACACTATAATGGTCAAGGTTTTTACAACAAGACTTTTATAGAGACCTCCATGCAAAAATATAAAACACCTCTCTAACCCTCTAACCAAAATATAGGCAGTAACACAAAGATCTACAACAAGATGTCCCCTCTTCTGCAATCTTTAACCCACTTTGAACAATCCTCAAAGTGTCAGAACTCCACGAGTCCACCCCCTGTAATCCCAATATGATAACAACAATCTTTCCAAATATTAATAGAAATCTTGATCAACTGATGAACACTAGGTCGTGCAGTATTGATGAACCAGTAAGCACACAATTCTTTCTCCTTCAGAACCTCTTCAAAGAAAGATCTCCACGGTCTTCTTGATGATTTCTTAGAGCGTTTAATCACAGGATATCAATCTGAGACAACAAATGAAAATGTTAGTTCAACCAAATTCTACTGTGATAAGCAGAGTCACATCTACTTATAGTTTTCTATAAATCAGACGCTCCTGTAGTCGATTGTGCTACTAATGAAGTCGACTGTCATCCGTTAGTTATAACAGATAAGCAATTTAGCAACAGTCATAACAACCAAATTGATTTCGCATTTAATACAGTTGACTTTCATTTAATGCTTTAACAGACAATTGAAATATAGTCGTTACAGTACAAAAGCATTAACAGAATTTCAAACAAAATAACTAACTAAGTCGGATCCACTGCGCATGTAGTCGACTTAGACACTTCAGCTCAGTTTGAAAATCTTTTCAATGCAAAATCACACACAACACTGCTTTTGAGAATCTGTGCAAAGTCACAAGTTTTAATCGACTTACTTCATAATGAAGTCGACTTAAAACTTGCAGTTTTGCCACACACTATAAGTTCATCAAAGTGCATGTGGTTTTCTTTTCATAAACATATGTAATGCAATCATAAGTGATGTATCAGATATAAGATAAGTGAATATGCATTCATATATGAGAATCAACACAAACATGTTCAATAAGATATCTTCCACAATAAAGAATAGAACATGTAACACATAACAATACATGTGTTATTAATAATGTGTTGTCATCATAAAAAACCAGAGTATGTGAGATTAAGGTTTAGCTAACCAGTGTTTCCCTTATCAACAATCCCAACAATCTTTCCCTTTTTTGATGATGCACAACCATGATTAATAAGCAACCATGTTTGTACACAATCAGCACATAAAATCAGTCAAGTAATCACTAAAATCAGAGCTAACATAAGCAATCAGTAAGAACACGTGATTAAATGATTTTTCCAATATATCAAAGCAAACAAAAGATAATTTCAACATATTTCAGCTCACTTACTCTGAATAAACAGTATCTATCAAGCAATCACATATCAAGCAAATAAGCAGATAATCAATCAAACTTCTCAAATTTCTCAAACTTTTACCTTTGTGCATTAGCAAAAAAGGTTTGCTTTTAGATATGGATATGCTGATGAAATGAAATACCAGAGATGCATCAGTGTAAATCAATGCAAACAAGTTAAACATTCAAAGATGCTCCCCCTATCATAGATATTCACATGAGATAGATAAACTCCCCCTAAATTGTAGACATGTGAAAAATCTATGCAATCAAGTAATGCTCCCCCTATCATTATGCATATTATAAAATTAGATCTAGATGCACAATGCAGTTACTCAAGTATTAGAGCATACAATCAGTTTGTATCAAAATTATATCATAGTTATGATTGCAAGCAGTTCAATCAAGCAAATATACAACTATCAACAATCTCACAATATATTCTCATTGATAAAATAGTCATATAAAAACAGAGATATATTGAAGACAACTGATATAAAATGATCAAGCAACTTAATAACCAAATTCCAATAAATGGATTTTATAACCCCCTGTAAGTGATAAGTCGATTGAACCATTTGTCAAGTCGATTTCATTGCTTTTCAAACAGTTGAAATCCCAGTAGTAACTTCCAAAGCAATGTTTCCTGCAAAACCTTTCACAGTCTTTTGAAGACCAAGCAGTTTAGAATCATAGTAATGCAAGAAATTAAACAGATAAGAAGTGAGTATGCAAAACAATTAATGTAACAGTGAATATGTGCATAATCAACTTCACTAATTACTCAGTCGATTCAAGATTCATCCAAGCAGATTCAATCAAGAAATTTAGAGCAAATGAATTTGAACCAAACAACTGATTTCATTACTAGTTTAAAAAGATATTACATTCGATTAACTGAATCACGACAAGCATAATGGTAGACTAAGCCATTATCAAATGACAAACTAAGAACAAAGAACAAGGACATAAAACATCAAACAAGATAAAACACATAAGCAACAAGAGACACAAAACACAAGATGAAGTGTATTTTTTATTCCTTTCCTTCTTCAACTGAATTCATAGATTCATCCTCAGATGTGTCTTTATCCTTCCTATGTTGCAAAATAAGATCAACCTTCGTCTCGAGCTGATTAAGCTTGTCAACAATTAACTGAAGCGGATCAGTAGAAAAACTTTCACTGTTGTTGTTGGAGACATGATCAGATCCTTGTCGACATGTAATAGAGGTGATTCCAAAACAGTACATTTGATTCTCTTTGTCTTTAAAGCACCATCCTTTTAATGTCCTTACTAGTCCCAATGACACAAGGGTGTTACGATTTATGACATTTGTGTAGGTACATGAATGTTTTCTTTCTCCATAGGCATTCACTCCTTGAAGAACAAGTATATTGCTTATGAGAACAACATAAGGCAGATAATGAGCGTTGCTGCGAGCAGCTTTGGTCATGTGATCTTTTAACACCTCCACCTAGTTGGTGGGTATGTTATTCTTGATAGCATGCAAGAAAAAACACATCCTATGTGGTCATTTAATCTTGCATCAATATTCCCGGTAGAATCACCCATGCCAGTATATGTGCTAAAACCATTTCTTCAATTCTGAGGTCTTCATGCAGAAAAATATTTTCTCTTGTTTGACTCACAAGAAGTCTGAGCCACCCTCTATAGAGATCCTTTTTCTTTAACCAATGATTCACTTGAGAGTTTGGTAGATGAGAAGAAATTCCTTCAGCCTTTAACCCAATGGTCTACTACCAGACATCCTTGTTAATAAAAATGTCAATACCTTTAACTCTTGAGCAGATGTCACCATTGATAATTTTTAAGTGATGGTAGAACCCTCTAACAAGATCAGGGTACCAGTCTCCATTCATTTGCACCAAAGTCGACAAATTTTGAGTCTCAATCCATTCAGGAAATTAAAAGTTTTCCCTTCCAAATAATCTCAAGTCAAAATACTTTGGTGACACAACCACTTTAGGACTTCCATCAGTAAATCTCACTTGAGAGTCGTCATCGCTTATCCAGCCATTTACATTAGCTTCTCTAACAGTAGCCATGCTATTTGCTTTCTCTTTTCTTGAGAGATGAGATGTAGAAGCCATTTTCAGAGACACTCAGGATTCACCGATTTCAGTCAAGGGTCATTGGAAATACACGAGTAGTGTGTGTGCTAGTGTCAGGAATAAAGTACAACTTAGACAGTACAGACAGAAGTGGTGCGGACACATTCCAAGTAAAAAAAATATTCAAAACAGGAGAGGCCAAAAACAGATACTTAGTCGATTCGAAAAAAGTCAAAGTTGACTATTGTATGACATGAAGTTTTCAAAACAGATACAGACATACAGAGACACATATTCGACTAGGCTGATAATCAAGTCGACTATCGTTCGCAAAAATTTGATTTTCAAACCAATCATTCAGACAATCAATCAAACAATCATCAAACAATTATATATTAAACAATCAATATTTTCATGCATGATGCAGTAAGATAATACATGTTACCAGTTGTAGACACTCAAGATGGTTGATATAGCCACGTTAGTTCATCCTTGAGTTCTCACTGCACCTATTTCAAATCCTGCAAAACAGTTCAAGTTTTTGATGCAGGTACCCATTTAAATTTGGGTCCTTGATTGTCAATTGTAGCCAGATGTTCCTTAGGTATCCACACGTATAATGCTTTAGGAACTCCAACTCTTCTGTAATAACAATTTCTAATAGTGTGACCAATACTATTACAATAAAAGCTAGCATGTTTAACAGGTTTGCTTAAATATGAGAATTTCCTTGTATTGGATCTATTAGAATTAGCTTTGTAACCAATGCCTTGTCTGTTAATTGCTTTACCAGTAGATTTTAATACAACATTCAAATTTTCTCTACCCTGTGTAAATTTGGCTAGCGTGCTAGTCAAGTAATCTATTTGTTTCATATGATCAGGGAATTTATCACATTTTTTCGCTACTGTAATAGTCTCAATTTTAACCTTAGCAGAAAATAAGGCTTCATCTAACTTTTTTTGTAATTTCTCATTATCAGTGACAAGATTATTGATCCTATGTTCATAATCTTTTCTATCAGAGTTAAGTCGATTAATTTTGTACTGGAGTCGCATAGCTTCAACATGAATTTCTTTGAAGGCATCAAGCAGTAGGTCGTATTTGACTTCTATCGGTTCTTGCTCAAACTCTGTGTCACTATCGTAGTCAGCCAATGATGCTCCAACCATATAGCAGATGTTTGATTCCTCATCACGATCAACATCTTCATCACTTGATGTATCAGAATCATTATTTTCCCAGGCAATATAAGCTCCTTTCTGCTTTCTGTTATTGTCCTGAGGAAACTTTTTGTTGGCTTTCTGCTTTGGCTTCAGGTTTGGACAATCTGGTTTGATGTGTCCCTCTTTCCCGCATTCATAGCATTGAACAACACTTGACTTGAAATCTTTCTTGGCTTTATTGTGACCTACATGGTTAGTGAGTTGACTGTTATTTTTCATAAGTCGACTAAATTTCCTTACGACCGTGGTCATCAATTCATTGTTGTCCATCTCAGCATCTGAACCTTCCTCTGACTTTGAGGCTTTCTTGCTTGTTGCTTTCCGTGCAATGGACTTCTTCTCTTCAATCTCTTCTTCGTCCTTCAATCTTCCAAGTTCCAGCTCATGCTCTCTTAATTTTCCAAACAGTGTAGCCATGTTCATGCTGGTCAGATCTTTGGACTCAGAGATTGCTGTGACTTTGGGTTGCCAGTTTCTGTTCAGACTTTTCAGTATCTTGATATTGATTTCTTCTTTGTCAAAGACTTTGCCAAGAGCCATAAGGTGATTTATTATATGAGTGAATCTTTTCTGGACTTCATAGATTGTTTCACCACTCTTCATCCTGAAAAGCTCATACTCTTGAATCAATGAATTCTTCCTTGCTATCATGACTCCATCAGTGCCCTCATGAGTGACTTCCAAGACATCTCACATTTCCTTAGCAGATTTGCATTGAGATATCCTGAAAAATTCATCAACAGTTAGTGCGGAGGTAATGATATTTCTAGCTTTGACATCATATTGTGCTTTCCTGTTCTCTTTTTGAGACCACTCAGAAAAAATTTTCAAAACAGTTTTTCCATCAATAATGTGAGTTGGCTCAAAAGGACCATTCAAAGTTGTATCCCAAATTCCTCTATCGATGGATTCAAGAAAGATTTGCATTCTAATTTTCCAAAAAGGATAATTTTCACCCGCAAACAGTGGTGGTCTGTTTGTAGATGCACTTTCACCAAAAGTTTGAAAACTGGAAGCCATTATCCAGGAATATAGTCGATTCAAAGAAAACAGAAGTCGACTAGTTTTTCAAATATCTTAAGAAAACCAACTCTGGTGCCAATTGTTGGAAACATGATGGCTTTGTTTCAACACCAAGAGGGGAGGTGAATTGGTGAGGTTTAAAAATCAGAGTCTTTTTAAAATCTTTTTCGCAAAGTATAAACCTTTGTAAAGTTTCTTGAATCACAAGGAATGAAAAGTTTAAGTGCAGCGGAAATATAAAGTTGACTACGTAAACAATAAAGTCAACTTAATGTAAAAGTGTAAGGATAGAGAAATCTAACGCATAGTTTTTATACTGGTTCGGCCTTAATGCCTACATCCAGTGTCCTTCCACAACCAGCAAGCAAATGCACTATAATGGTCAAGGTTTTCATAGAGACCTCCATGTCAAAACTATAAAACACCTCTTTAACCCTCTAACCAAAATATAGGCAGTAACACAAAGATCTGCAGCAAGATATCCCCTCTTCTGCAATCTTTAACCCACTTTGAACAATCCTCAAAGTGTCAGAACTCCACGAGTCCACCTCCTGTAATCCCAACAGGATAACAACAATCTTTCCAAAGATTGATAGAAATCTTGATCAACTGATTGATGGGTGTCACACCCCATACAAATTTAATGTGCATAAAGAATGCAATATAGTACTAGGAAGTGACTCCTAGGTCATCTCTCAAGGACCAAACAGTGGTTCGAGAATCAGGTCAAACACGAAGTGAGGGGGGGTTGTTGAAAAGTTGTGAATGCGGATGAATTAAAATCAAAACATGTATGCAAACAACAATGTAAATACAGATGTAAACATAAATGGAAACAGAAATGTAAAAACGGAATGTGAAAACGGTTGGTCATTAACTCAATCACCGTGCTTCCAATCACAGATTAACGACAAGTACACACTACTCTAATCCAAATCCAACACAAATCACCCAACTAAGCGAAGGCTAATTCGGTTTTCAGAATTGCAAACTAAGCGAATTCAATGCTCAAATTCAATCAGTTATCCACCATGCAGTCTAATAAACTAAGCGAAGATTAAACACCGATTAGGCAACTAAGTGTATACCTAATCGCAGGCACACAACAGATTAAATATTGACCTAAATCAGAGCAGCATTATGACAATTAAAGTGCAAGAGTCTCGTGAATAAACTACTCTAACCTCTAATCCAACACGGCTAACCGACTAAGCGAAGGTTAATCATGCTATCATAATCACGAACTAAGCGAACGTAATACACCTATTCCATCTAATGTGTTCTATACATATCGATCAACTAAGCGAAGATGCAATCACCATTGAGCAACTAAGCGTATACCCAATGCAAGAACACAGTCAGATTTCATAGAATGTCAGGCAGAGCGGAATAAACACAAGAACAGTCCAAGAGATCTCAAGGAAACAAAGTAATTTTATTAATGACCAACCCGACTAACCTAAGCTAACATTGCAATTAAATTAACACAATTGAAATGCAATACACAGATCTAAAACCCATCTCCATTAACCAAACAATACTTAGAAAGAAAAAGAAAAGCATGACGGGAAAGATAAAATAAATTGGGCAAGGTGCTTCTTTAAAATATAATATGAATTGAAAAGCTTGAATTTCCTCCTAAGCATGGAAGTGGCAGCCGCTTCAATCAAAGACAAGAAAAGAAATGCTTGTGGAATGATAAAAAAAATGCAGTAGCTGGACGTCACAGCTGCTCTCAAAATGGAATGTGCCTTTCTAAATAAATGAATTCAGCGCATGAAAGAAATCCCATGACACCTCCGAAAATGAAATGGAATGAGTGCTACGCTTCTTTCTAGCAAAATTAATGAGCTTTTTTTTTCCTACCTAAAAGCAATAGGAAGTGTTTCTAAGAAGACCTTTCACCAGCACTGACCTTCCAAAATTAAAATGAAAACACTTAAAAAGAAATCCTCTCATCAATCAACACGTATTTTTTTGTTGATTTGAGATTAAGAAGCACATTATATTATAGAAGGCAGCTGCTGTCACGGGTTATGGAAGGAGAGTAGCAATTACCTTGTTTTCATGGCATGAGAAATGGATTAGATGGGAGTAGGTGTACGGTGCTGGGATTTATAGAATATTAAACTTAAATCTGGTACATGAAATGAAAGCAAAGACCCCTTTTTTTAGCTTCCAATGCCGAATGACTTGACAACAACTCTATCCATTCCAGGCCGTGACTTCACCTATGGACGTGACCCCTTGCCTTGTCAGCGTGCTGCCCATTTTTCTCATTCAATGTTGAAGAAAACGTTGCACAAAATGGTCCCGCACATGCACAAAATGGAAAGGAATAGGGTGCCTATTTTTCATTCAACCATTTTTCAAGAGTGTCAACATAGTTCCAAGAAAAGCTCCTAAAAAAAAACACGTTCCAAGACCAGACTCCAAAAGTGATGGCTGGTTGCTAGCTAAGGCCGTGAGTCTCCTAAATGTGAGGGTGGGGGCCACCAAAAGAAACCCTAGGTTGCCAAGTGTCTTACTACAATTTGGGCTCCTCATATTTTTGCCAACAATGGCCCAATGTGTACAAATTTAATTAAAAACATTCTAGACTACTAAGTTTCAATATAATTAAATTTGAAATGTCTATGTGTAGAGTCTTTAATTAATTTGCCTCCTTCCTATGCTCCAAAATGTATCTCCAAAATTTTCCCTGCAATTGATAATGCAATTAATTAGCTCAGATAATTCAAATTAATTAAAATTAGAATTTCCGGTCAAATTAAGCACAATTAGCAAAAACGGAAAAATACCGGACATTTAAGCACAATTCCCTGATTAATTCTAGCACAATAAACTAAGTGAAGTCAAGAAAATATTGACTCATCACTGATGAACACCAGGTCGTGCAGTATTGATGAACCAATAAGCACACAATTCTTTCTCCTTCAGAACCTCTTCAAAGAAAGATCTCCATGGTCTTCTTGATGAGTTCTTGGAGCGTTTAATCAAAGGATCTCAATCTGAAACAACAAATGGAAATGTTAGTTCAACCAGAGTCTACTGTGATAAGCAGAGTCACATCTACTTATAGTTTTCTATAAATCAGACGCTCCTGTAGTCGATTGTGCTACTAATGAAGTCGACTGTCATCTATTAGTTATAACAGATAAGCAATTTAAAAGTAGTCATAACAACCAAATTGATTTCGCATTTAATACAGTTGACTTTCATTTAATGCGTTAACAGACAATTGAAATATAGCTATTACAGTACAAAAGCATTAACAGAATTCCAAACAAAATTACTAACGAAGTCGGATACACTGCACATGTAGTCGACTTAGACACTTCAACTCAGTTTGAAAATCTTTTCAATGCAAAATCACACACAACACTGCTTTTGAGAATCTGTGCAAAGTCACGAGTTTTAATCGACTTACTTCATAATGAAGTCGACTTGTTTTTCCACACAATATAAGTTCATTAAAGTGCATGTGGTTTTCTTTTCATAAAAATATGTAATGCAATCATAAATGATGTATCAGATATAAGATCAGTGAATATGCATTCATATATGAGAATTAACACAAACATGTTCAATAAGATATCTTCCATAATAAAGAATAGAACATGTAACACATAACAATACATGTGTTATTAATAATGTGTTGTCATCACAAAAAAACAGAGTATGTGAGATTAAGGTTTAGCTAACTAGTGCTTCCCTTATCCACAATCTCAACAAATACGCACAGAAGCTTACGGCAACCAAAACTCATATCCCCATCCCTAGGTAATACTGCTTTTGGGAGAGATTCCCCAGATCTAGATTCCCTCGTATGTGTCCATATCAACTAAATCAATTATCATGCTATGAATGAGTAAAACAAGCAATGCATAGAGTATAAAGGAAAAACCCTAACAATTAATGAAAGAAGCTTAGATAAATAACAAGAATCAATTCAAATACAAGAGAGTTTAGAGGTTACATCTTCCCCAATAACAAATGAGATGAGTTCTCCACCGTCATGGAGAAACTAGGTGTACAATGGAATGGAATGAAGATAAATCCCTAGAAAGAGAAGAAGAGAGCTCTCACATCCCCAAACCTGCCCCCAAAGGGGTGAAAAACATGTTTCCGTGCTCAAGCCATTGTTGGGGCAAATCGGCAAGTGTACCGAGTAGCACAAGTAATATAAAATGGTAAGACAAAGTACCGTATCCCAGAAGACTCTCGACGCTAAACAGTCGTGTGATAACAAGATTAATTAAGACTTAAATAAAAAGAGAGATCATTGGGATTGGATGCAAAAACATAAAATAAAATATGAATGCAATTGATCAATAGTAAAAGAGCACAAAGATGAACGAATGTTGATTAATATGAGATGGGTATGTTGTTGGGGTTAGATTTCACCAAGTTCCCTCTCATGTATATAAGAATTCTTCTTTATGCATTAATGCCAACGTCACTCACTAAATTACATAAACCCGATCCCTTAGCGAATAAGCCTCTCCCAAATTACCAGTTCATACAATTCCTAGCATTCCTGGAAATAAGATGTGAAGATCAAGAGATTAAGACGACCAAGACTTATACCCTCATCTTTGAGCAATATAACCCTTAGGAGTAATTCAAGAAGAACCTGAATTGTAAGGAACCTCCCGACACTCATGCAATTCATAAATCATGCTAATGAATGAGTTAAACAACACAAGCATTGAAACAGATGAATTACTCTCACAATTAATGGAAAAGCATATGGAATTAAGATTCAATTCAAATACATGAGAGTTTACAAGGTTACATCATCCCCCAACAACAAATAGAAATTAGTTCCCCAGAGACATGGGGGAACTCTATGAACAATGGAAGAAAATGAGAATGAAAGCCTAAGAATTGGGAAAAGAGTGTATTGGTATGCTCTTCTTTGCCAGAGATACAAATCCTAGAGCCCCAAGGTCCTTTAAATAGGGTCAGAAGCGTGCAAAAACACGGTCAGATCCAACAGAGTCGAAACAAAGCAGAAACAGGGCCTGATCCACGAAAAGCCGACGCTCAAGCTGTGAAAACACCTCATGTAAGGCCCGGGCCTTCAGGTTGGCCGCCCAAGCTTCGAGACCCCGCCGCCCAGGCGGCCAGGGAGGGCACCCAGGCAGCGGACGTTGATTTCCCTCGCTTAAGCCTTTATTCAAGGCATCCGGGCTTCGTGTTGTCCCTCATTCTGGTGCTTTTTTGGACCCTTTTGAGCTCCATCTTCTTGGCTCTTCATCTCGGCTTCCAGTATTACTTCAATTTCTGTCAAAACAAGGGGAATTAGTCATAAAATCATTGAAATCAACCTCAACTCTCTTATTCACACAATTTATTGAAAAAGTATGAGTCCAAGCAAGTTTCTAAGTGAAAAATTGTGCTTTTAGTATCAAAATCACATCACAAATAACGGTGTTTTAAACCGTTATCACAACCCCAAACTTAGAGCTTTGCTTGTCCTCAAGCAAAACAGAATGTAATCAGCTTTTCAGAACAATCATTGCAATGACTCAATATTTTTTCAAAAACTTTTCTTTCTAAGACAAGAAATCACTTTTATCAATTCATCATAAAGATCTCAGTCTAGATGTGCAGATGCCTTAATTCAATCAAAATCAATGTGATGCTCATATATTTTCAACAGATGCTATCCTTAAGAATGATCAATCAACCAAGCAAAGATGCAATCAGAAATTCAAAGAATTACTCCTCACCAAGGAGAATGTTTCACTCAAGCTCTCAAAAGTGTCTCATTCAGCTCAAAGGTGTATAGTGAGGTGTTGGTGTCTTTTTCACTCTGTTATCACAATGTCACACAAATTAATTTTGCCTTTCATTTAACCACAATCAAACATACTCATAAGCAAGTTATCATCACAAGGGCTTTTCAAGGCTTGTAACTTGGCTGGGCTAAGAAGGAAATTGGTTTTTCTGGTCAGCAAAATTCCTTGAGTTAAGAGAGACATTTATGAATTTATTATTTAAGCACAAACTCTCTTTTTCCCAGCTTTCCCTTGCAGTGAGCTTTTTCTTTTTTTTTTCATTTTTCTTTTCTTTTCTTTGCCTTTGCTTTTCACTTGCTTTTGCTTTTGATTGCTCACTGCCTAGAGAAGTGGGTTGCTACCTAGCAACCCCAAACTTGAACCTTTATCAGTACCTCATTAAATGTACTCAACTTAACTCAAGGTAAAAATTTTCAAAAAGGTTTTTCAAAACATGCATAAGGCTCAAGGTTCAAAGGTTAGAACAAATTGTTCTCTTTTTTAGTGGGCAAAAATCATGTGAAGGCTAAAAGAATAAGGGATAACAAAAGATGACCTTGATCATATGAAACCTGCAAGCAAGTAGTTCAATCACAGAAAATTTGGGAAAAATCATTCATGCTTCCAAAGTAATAGCAATTATTTACAAATAACTCAGAAGCCCAAAACTCACACAGGTAAACTCACAAGTCCCAGAATTCAGAAAAACATCCTTCTTAGTATCTCAATCAAATTTTATCTCAAGCACCTGTTTCACACATTGTGAGTCATCACCTCTAGCGCATCATGCATCATCTCAACATCAATCAATACCCCAGAATCGCACAAAGCAATACTCATCACAAAACAAGCACAGTTGAATCAAAGCAGTTCAATTCATTCAAGCAGAGCACAATAAAAATAAAATAAAATAAAAACAAAAATTAAATTTAAAAGGAAAATTGCAGAAAACTGGGTTGCCTCCCAGCAAGCGCTTCTTTAACGTCACTAGCTTGACCCAGTCTTTCTCAGCATCCATCAGTAGATACTGATATTTGAATCCTCTTATCATCCTTCAGTAGACGCTATCATAGCTGCAAAACAAAAATCCACACCACACAACTAAAAAAAATTAGAAACTGGGTTGCCTCCCACTAAACGCTTCTTTAATGTCACTAGCTTGACCCAAAAAAAAGTTCATGTTACATCTTTTATTTTGGTGTCATCCTTTCCCTCTGCACACCAACTGGTTTTCAGCAGCTTCTTGTTTACTTTTTTGGTTCTCCTTGAAGTTGGAGATTCAATCTTTATCAGACCATCAACTCTGAGTTCTTTAACAACCAAAAGCTTTTTGTTGAATTGTACAAGCAAGCCTGGTCTCAGCCCTTCATTTTCCTTTACTATCTTTCTCTTCTTCTTTTACCTGTGAAAAAAAAACATTTTTTACCTTTGTTGCTCTACTTGACAGCTTTGGTACTAGTCCCGGGTGCATCTTTATATGCAGCTTTGAGACTAGTTGGGGCAAATCAGCAAGTGTACCGAGTCGCACAAGTAATATAAAATGATAAGACCAAGTATCGTATCCCACAAGACTCTCGGCGCTAAATAGTCGTGTGATAATAAGATTAATTAAGACTTAAATAAAAAGAGAGATCATTGGGTTTGGATGCAAAAACATAAAATAAAATATGAATGCAATTGATCAATAGCAAATGAACACAAAGATGAATGGATGTGGAGTAATATGAGATGGGTATGTTGTTGGGGTTAGATTTCATCAAGTTCCCTCTCATGTATATAAGAATTCTTCTTTATGCATTAATGCCAATGTCACTCACAAAATTACCTAAACCCGATCCCTCGGCGAATAAGCCTGTCCCAAATTACCAGTTCATACAATTCCTAGCATTCCTAGAAATAAGATGTTAAGATCAAGAGATTAAGACAACCAAGAATTTTACCCTCATTCTTGAGCAATATTACCCTTAGGAGTAATTCAACAAGAACCTGAATTGTAAGAAACCTCCCGGAACTCATGCAATTCATAAATCATGCTAATGAATGAGTTAAACACAACAAACATTGAAACAGATAAATTACTCTAACAATTAAAGGAAAGCATATGGAATTAAGAATCAATTCAAATACATGAGAGTTTACAAGGTTACATCATCTCCCAACAACAAATAGAAATTAGTTCCCCATAGACATGGGGGAACTCTATGAACAATGGAAGGAAATGAGAAAGAAAGCCTAAGAATTGGGAAAAGAGTGTATTGCTATGCTTTTCTTTGCCAGAGATACAAATCCTAGAGCCCCATGGTCCTTTAAATAGGGTCAGAAGTGTGCAAAAACACGGTCCGATCCAACAGAGTCGAAACAAAGCAGAAACAGGGCCTGATCCATGAAAAGCCGACTCTCAGGCGCCCAAGGAGGGTGCCCGGACGGTGAAAACACCTCATGTAAGGCCCGGGCCTTCAGGTTGGCCACCTAAGCTTCGAGACCCCGCCGCCCAGGCGGCCAGGGAGGGCGCCCAGGCAGCAGACGTCGATTTCCCTCGCTTAAGCCTTTATTCAAGGCACCCGGGCTTCGTGTTGTCCCTCCTTCCGGTGCTTTTTTTGACCTTTTTGAGCTCCATCTTCTTGGCTCTTCATCTCTGCTTCCAGTATTACTTCAATTTCTGTCAAAACAAGGGGAATTAGTCATAAAATCATTAAAATCAACCTCAACTCTCTTATTCACACAATTTATTGAAAATGTATGAGTCCAAGCAAGTTTCTAAGTGAAAAAGGGTGCTTTTAGTATCAAAATCACATCACAAATAACGGTGTTTTAAAGCGTTATCAGCCACCAAAAGATACAAACCCTAGGGTGTCTAGGTCTTAAATAGATTATAAAAATAACAGAAAACAGGTCCAAGCCCACGTCGCTGGCGCTTAGCGCCCCACTTAGGGCGCCCGGGCATGAAATAACGAGTACTGACGCTCAGGGACCCTCAAAGGGCGCGCAGGCGTGCTGCGGTGCAAATTCTGGCGCTCAGTGCCCCAAAAAGGGTGCCCAAGCTTTGGACAGGACCTTCTGGTGCTCAGCCTCCCTAAAAGGGGCGCTCAGCTTAGACAACGTTTTTCAGCACTGCGTTTTTTTCTCTTTTTCTACATTTCTGTTCGCTCCTTGAGTTCCGACTCCTTCATACTTTGACTCCTCTTCCAAATCACTCCATTAGCCTACAAAATTGAGGGAATTTAGTAATAAAATCATTAAGTATAACCTCAATTCTCTTATTCACAAAACTAAAGCAAAAGCATGAGTTCAAACAAGTTTCTAAGTCAAAAATGGTGCATTTAATATCAAAATTGAATCACAGATAATGGTATATTCAACCGTTATCACAACCCCAAACTTGACACTTTGTTTGTCCTCAAGCAAAATGTAACTTGGCTTACATAAAATAGATATACTACAACGATCTAGCACATCAAAAAACATTTTTCTCTAAGACAAGTAACTCTCTCATGTATGCTCATCATAGAAAGATAAGTCAAGAAAACATTATGTCTTAGCCAATTAAGCTTCAATTGTGGTGCTCACATAACAATGAATACACAACAGATGCAAAAAGATGAGTGATCAACAACCAAGCAAAATGTTAACTTGTAATACATGGAACCATTCCTCACCAAAGACAGTATCTCACTCAAGCACTCAAAAGTATTTCACTCAAGCACTCAAAAGTGTTTCACTCAAACTCAAAGGTGTATAGTGAGGTGTTAGTGTCTCTTTCACTCTACTATCACAATGTCACATAAATCAACTTTACCGTTCATTTAAAACATCAAACACATCCACAAGCAAGTTATCATCACAAGGTCTTTTCAAGGCTTGTAATGTGGCTGGGCTAAGAAGAAAATTGGTTTTTTTAGACAACAAAATCCTTGAGTTAAGAGAGTAAACAATTTATAATTTCATCATTTAACATCAATCTCTCTTTCTCTTTTTCAATTGAGAAACCATTTTCACTTAACCCCAACTTCCCATTCATTGAGCTTTACTTTCTTTTTCTTCTTCTTCTTTTTCTTTCTTTTCTTTCTCAATACTTAGATCAATGCTTTTTCCTTTTATTTTCACAATTCTTTCAAATTTCCCAACAACGCCAAACTTGAACCTTTCTTCATACCATACAAATATACTCAATCTTAACTCAAGGTAAAGATTTCAAAAAGGGATTTTCACAAATTTAGGCTTAAGGTTCAAGGGATAGAACAACATTGTTCTTTTATTGGCTTATATGGGAGAAGAAAAAATGGCCTTGATCATATGACACATGCAAGCAAATAGTTCAACAGAAAAACTTAGGCCAAATCAACTATGATTCCAAAGCAATAACATTCAACAGAATAAAACTCTGGAGCCCAACCTCTCACAGGTTAACTCAAGTTCCACAATTTAATATACATCCTGCCAAGCATATCAATCACAATTGAAACCATGCATCTGTTTTAAATAATTATGAGTGTCGCAATCGGAATCGCGACGGGACGACGATCCAAAGGAAACAGTGATTTTGAAAAAATGTTTTTGGAGTCGCCACCATAGTTTATTCTGGAAAACTATGGAAAAACCATAAAATAGGATAAGGCTTGGTCTATGAGAAACCAGACTCTGGTTCGGGAGTCAGTTACGTGTAGGGAAGTTATTAGCACCCTACAACGCATGCCCGAAAGCAGTACCTTTAATTAAATACACAAATGTGATGTGATTTTCAAAATGTTTAATTATCCCCAAAAAAGACACTATAAGGAAACAAAATATATTTTTCAGTTTTTGTGCCCGACAAGGGTTGACCTTTCTCCTACGTATTCCCAATCAGACTGAGAAATCAGGGTTACGTAGTTCTAGAAAACTGTTTGGAAAATTTGTTTGAGGAATTTGTTTTGAAAAGTTGATTGGAAATTTGTTTTTATTCTTTGGAAAGTGACCCTGACAAGGACTAGCCTTGCTCCTACGTAACTCCACTTTTGATGGAGAATCAACGATTACGTAGTTCTGGCTGAAAAATTGTTAGTTTGTTTCAAAACTTTTTTAGTTTTTGAAGATTTTATATTTTTTGGTATTTTATAGAAAAAAGGAAAAGGTTTTAGTACAAGGCCTACGCGAATGGTCGCACGTGTACTTAAACCTTTAATTATAAATTTTTGTTAATTTTTGAAAGAAGAAGAAAAAGGTTTTCAGCACAAGGCTGACGGAACTGTCGCACATGTGCTTAAAACCTTTTAAAATAAATTTTGTTGATTTTTTGAAAGAAGAAAAACGTTTTTAGCACAAAGCCGACAGAATAGTCGCACGTGTGCTTAAACCTTTTATTATAAATCTTTGTTGATTTTTTGAAAGAAGAAGAACAAAGTTTTCAGCACAAGACCGTCGGAATGGTCGCACGTGTGCTTAAACCTTTTATTATAAATTTTTATTGTTTTTAATATCTATTTAAAAATAGATAAAATAAAATAAATAAGTAAATAACCAAATGAAAAATAAAAAGTAGAAAAATGAAAATAAAAATAAAAATAAAAATAGAAATAAAATAAATAAGTAAATTACTAAATAAAAACAAAAAGTAAAAGTAAAAATAAAATGAAAAGTTAAAGGATAAAATAACTAAAGAAAACTAAATAACAAATAAAATAAAATGAATAAAAATAACCAAATTGGGCCAAGGTCCAAGTGTAAAGAGGTGTGACACAACAAAAATTGGGAGTGCAAAGAAGAGTTATTGTTTTGTTTTCGCTTTGGGGTTGAGGCCAAAGAGCAGGGGATGAAATAATGAACAAGGTGGGTGTGGATGGAACTTTTTTTTTCCGGATTTGACCCAGGCGGGCCCAGTGCTCTCAGCCCCAATTCAGAAAATCAGGGGTTCTCCCCCTTGATCTCATTTCCAACTCTCTCTTGCTCGAGACAAAACGGAGACTTGAGGTCTCTCTCTTCTCCTCCCATCATAGGGTTGGAGTTTGCCTCCTTGGAACGCCTCATGCCGCCTTCCCAATCCGGCCAGCCACCGCTCCACCATTCTCTACCAGACTTAACGTCGTCGGCGACCCCGCACCTCACCGGAGCCACCGCACGCCGCGGCGTTGTCGTTTTTTTTCTTCTTCTCGCTTCGAAAAGGGGACAATCCCGTCCCTCTGCAGTGCATCCTAGCCGCTACTGGTGAGGGCAATTGTTGCTGGCAATTGTTGCTGCCGCCGTGAGCTACCGCCGCAGGAACCCCTAGTCGGACCACCGCCGTGCTCAACCGCCGTGCCTCCAGAAGTCACCGTGAACCCTAGTCGCACAGCCAGGGCTACCACCGCACGAGTCCCCTTTGCGCAACGCAGCAAAGCCACCCAAATCGCAGACTTCCATGGCCGTCGCGTCGACTCCCCCGTCTCCTTCATCATCGTATCATCGTGCTCCTCCGCAACAGCCCATGGAAACTTAATGTCGTCGCGCCATCCACAGTGGTAATGTCTCACTTCTCCGTCACCGCGCCCGCCGCCTAACCCAACACCTTTGCATTTTCTTCTACCTTTCTTTGCGTGTTGTGTGGGCGATGGGGAAATGGTTTTCTTTGTTTCAGGTTTTTTGCTAGAAGGGAATGAATCAGAGACTTGAATGCTTCAAAAGCGAATGAAGGAGGTTTGAATTTCTGTTGTGGTGGTTGAGTGGGATGGTGTAATGTGTGAATTGGGATGAGGGATAATGATAAGGGGAGGTTGAACTTGATATGGTTGGCATGAATGTTGTGACCCCGTACCAGGCTGGGAATTTGATTTAGGCCAAGCTTGACGGCGGTTAGGCTTCGGGTGGGAATGGGGAGAAGGATTGAGTTTTGACATGGTCAAGGTTTCGAGTTGGTCGGTGAGGAAAGGATTCGGAGATCCACGTTCATTTTCCATTTTTTCATTATGTTGGTGCTTGGTTTTGGGGGGGAGAATGAGGGGTGGCAAAATCAGTGGCGTGAGAAATGATGGGTTCCAAAAGATGCAAAAGTCATCCGGGATGAGCCTGAGGCCATGGCAAGGACAACTTGCGCTCTTACCTATCAGAGCGGCAGTGGCTGAAAGGAAACAGGGCTACTTCTCCAACTGAAACGCCCAACATTGCTTACTGTCTTGTTGAAGAAAAACCGAATTCGTTCGAAAGCATTGTTACAGTCTTGGTGTTTCCAACTTAGCTAGTGAATGAACATTGGTAAAACAAAGGGTAGAAACATATTGGGGTATGGATTTGCTGTCTTCTGTACTGTTTCTTGTCCAAATGAAGATTGAATAGGCTATGGCACTGTGATATTGGGGGGTTTTGGTAGAGAATGGTGTTGATGGCGGTGTCCTTGGTGTGAGATGGGATGGCGCGGGTGGAGTTTGAAGGTGAAAATGCTTGTTTGTAAAGTGATGATTAATGATAGAGAAAGGGAAATTTCATGCCATAACAACCACATTTGAAATAGAACAATACTAAGCATCATACATTGCAACTAACTTGCATGAATGTGCAGCAAAATACGAGCAAGGTGCACTTACCTTTTGCAGCCCTGATCGCCTTTGTGAGTCTAGTATCACCGGTTGCCTCCTTCTTTCTGATTGACCTTGTTTTTGTTCCTCGTTGAATGGCGAATGGCGTCTTCCAGATGGCGCTCCAACCAAATCCCTCCGTAATCTCCTCCTCTCTTCCTCGATGCAAGTCCAACCTTCAATCACGATTGCTCTCTCAAGGGCTCTTGGTTGTTTTCTGTGGTGAAGAAAGTTTCTTTTTTTTTTGCTCCTAGAGAAGTGAGTGTGTTTTTTCTTCTACTCGAGTGAATTCCTTAACTGTCACCCTGTCTCCTCCTCTTTTCCTGGCTCCCCCTTCCCTTTTTGTGGCTATCGCTTTTTTTCTCGGCAAATTCCTTTTGCAAATTGCTAATTCCCCCTGCCTCCTGCAAACCAAATCGTGCCTGCCAATGCCGATTCTCGTTCCCTTATTGTCCAACCCCGTACACGCTGTCCCATCCCAGCCAAAACCTCTCTTTGCTTTTACTTTACTTTTTTTTTTACTAAAAGACAAAAACTATATTTTTCTTAAAACTTTTTTTTTAATTAATACTAAACTTTAATATATATTATTATTTTTTATTTATTAACTTTTTTTTACTATATTATATTAAAGCAAAACAAAGAAAAAAACAAAAAAGTAAGATAAAATAAAAGGGGTACAAATAAATAATAAAAAAAACAAAAATTAAAACTTAAATCAAAAAAGAAAATAGAATAAAATTAAATTAAAGTAGAATAAGATTTATAAAAAGGATATAAATAAAGTAAAATAAAATAAAAAAAAAATAGTGAATAAGAAAACGAAAAGGAAGTAAAAAAAAAAATATCCGGATGAAATTTGGTATTGACAATGAGCAACCACTATATGTGCTTAATAGCCAGTTTAAACATTAACTCAACCATGCATTTCAAAACCATAGAGCAACACAAGACAATATTACTCATCACAAAACAATTTATCATATGACCATTGTAGAGCTACTCATTCAACCAAGTACATAAGCAATTAAAACAAACATAAAATAAGCAAAATTCAAACAAAGCATAAAAATAAAGAAAAAAAAACAAATCCTGATTTTCATAGCATCCATCAGTAGACGCTATCATCTGAATCTTCCAGCATCCATTAGTATATGCAAATCTTCCTCATCAGTATCAGCATCCATTAGTAGATGATATTCTGAATCTTCCAGCATCCATCACTAGACACTATCAATATACCCATTAGTAGATGTCTAATGACATAGCATCCATCAGTAGATGCTTAATCAGATAAAATCCATCATTCTTATCATAGCAACATCCATCAGTAAATGTTGTAGCAGCACCCATCAGTAGATGCTACCATTTGTCATCCTCATCATAACAACATCCATCAGTAAATGCTGTTATCTGAGTCCTCCTAGCATCCATCAGTAGATGTTGTCATCACTGCCATCAGAAGCAGCATATAACCTAAAAAAAACTCAAACACACAAAGAAAAATCCAATCCAAACCACACGAATAATCAATTAAAAAGAAAAAAAAAAAAACAGAAACTGGGTTGCCTCCCAGTAAGCGCTTGTTTAATGTCATTAGCTTGGCACCATTAAGCCCAATCTGAATTTTTGATGTTGACGTTCTTCCTTCCTTCATGACACCAACAAAATCTCGGCAATTTTCTTGTCACCAACTTCACTCTTCTAGAATAAGGGGCCTCAATCTCAAGAACTCCGTTTGCTTTGATAGTCTTGACAATCCATAACCTAATCTTCAATTTCACTAGTGTGCCAGGTTTGGGTTCGTCACTTTTCACATCAAGGTGTTGGTGAACCAATTCGCCTTTCTTATCTGCCTTCTTCATTATCTATATTCTTTGTCTACTATTGGCAGTCTTCTCTACTTCCAAACCTAAAAAGAGAGGTCATGATGATCTTGTGCTCTTAGTACGAATTTTATCCTGGATACACTAAAGAACACTGTATTAGAGCACTCAATTAGCCCAAAAATCAAAAATAGTAAAATTATTTTCTCCTTTTTTTTCTTTTTTTAGAAAGATAAAGTCTAACTAGTTAAGAATCACACAAATAGAATAGTTATACCACGAGTCCCTGACAATGGCGCCAAAAACTTGTTAAGACTCTGACAAGTGTACCGAATTGATGGGTGTCGCGACCCATACAAATTTGATTGCAATTTAGAAATGCAGTATAGCTAGGAAATGACTCCTAGGTCGTCTCTCAAGGACCAATTTTGCGGTTCAAGAATTAGGTCAAACACGTAGTGGGGGGGGTTGTGAAAGGTTTGTGAATGCGAATGAATTAAATTAAAATACGGATGCAAACAGAAAGGTGAACAGAAATGCAAACATAGATGTAAACAGAAAATGTAAAAACGGTTTCAAAGACAAAATGAAAACGGTTGGTCATTAACTCAATTACTATGCTTCCAATCCCAGATTAAAGACAAGTACACATTACTCTAATCCAAATCCAACACGAATCACCCAACTAAGCGAAGGGCAATTCGGTCTTCAGAATTGCGAACTAAGTGAATGCAATACATCTATTTCAGCCTATGTGTTCTATACAAATCGATCAACTAAACGAAGATGCAATCACCAATTGAGCAACTAAGCGTATACCCATTGCAAGAACACAATCGGATTTAACAGAATGCCAGACAGTGCAGAATGATCACAAGAACAGTCTAAAAAATCTCAAGCAAACAAAATAATTTTATTAATGACCAACCAGACTAACCTACATTAAAGTGAAAGAAAATGCTCAATCAAACACTGTAGTAGACAAATATCTACACACAGTTAAAACTAATAAAATGCAACACTAAATTAAGAAGTTAAAAAAACTATTCAACATTTAATATAAAATATTCTAAGGAAAAACAAATAAGAAAACATAATTTTTGTGTACCATTAGCCGTGCACCTCCCAAGAGAAATGGAATTTACAAATGCTTCTAAAATGCAACTCTCTAGCCGTGACACACTTGCCTTCTTCAATTAAAAACCAAAACTTATTCTCTCAAAGTCAACCACCATACTAATGAAAAACACTTTCTTTCTTTTCTAGCAAAATGAAAGCAGCCGTGTCTTTCTCTTTCAATTGGAAATGGGAATTCATCACCGTACACCTATTCTATTGAATTTAAAAGCGTCACTTCAACATAATAAAGCAATGTGTGATTCATAATGCTCCACGTAACTTCTAAAGAAACTAAAGTTCTTCTCTTAAAATGAAGAAAATTCAACCTACCACCATCAAACTGTCACTTCACCATGATGGGACAAATGATGGGACAAGACATTCACTAAATGAAATAAAATGGAAATGAGCCCTTCTCTAATAATCAACGTGTTCTTCTCAAAGAAAGAAATGAATTACATCCTTCCAGCGTTTTTAATATTCAAATGCAGGACGTTCCTTCTAGAAGCTGTGACACCAAGTGCTCTTCTTTCCATCAATCAACTCCCATGTGCATAAAGGTAAGTGAAGCAGCAAAGCAAATGAAAGAAAGAAATAAATCACCAATTCCATGAACTGCTTCCGTACAAGGCTACAATATGCTGCACCCTAGCTTCAATCCATGGGCTTTCTCTAAAAGAAAATAAATGTCTGCGTGTTTCTTCAGCACTCAAAGAAAAGTGAAATGATTTTCTCCAAAATAAAATATCACCGTCCCAACTCAAAGAAAATGAATCAGCGCTTCATTATATGAAAACTAAAAGGAGATGTTCCGGCGTATGCACCAAAAATCAAAATAAAAAGAAAATATGTTTCTTTCATTCAACCAATGCCAATCAGCGAGAACATGTTCAAAGCTCTCTCAAAAAAAACGTTCCAAGACCCCAAAAAAAAACTTCCAAAGTGACGGCTGCTCTCACCATGGGCCGTGTAAATGTGTCTAAAATGTTAGGGTGGGGTCCACCCAAAAACCCTAAAGTGCCATGTGTCCTCCTATTAATTGGGCCCATCATAAAATTGCCAACATTGACCAAAATGTGCATAGGTTTAATTAAAAACATTCTATACTACTAAGTTACAATCGACTGTATTAGTAGCTAAGTCGACTATAGGAGCGTCTATTTCATAGAAAACTATAAATAGACGTGATTATGTAATTCATAGAGACTTTGGTTGTTATGACATTTTCATTCTATTGTTTCAAATTTGATACTCTATGAATCGCTCCAAGAACTCATCAAGAAGACCGTGGAGATCTGTCTTGGATAGTTGCTTGACGAGAAAGGTTGTGCTGATAGAAAAGTTTGATCATACTACACATTGAGGTGTATTGGAAACGTGATCATCTACTTCTCTCAATCTTTGGAAGATTGTGGCTGCCCTGTTGTGACTACAGGAAGAGGATGTGCTGCGTTCTGGGATAACTTTGAGGATTGTTCAAAGTTGACAAAGACTGCAAGAGAGGGGATATCTTGCTGCTGTTCTTTGGGTGTTGTATGCCTATATTTTGGTTAGAGGGTTAGAGAGGTGTTTTATATTTTGACGTGGAGGTCTCTATAGAAACCTTGTTGTAAAAACCTTGACCATTATAATGCATTTGCTTCCGGGTACAGGAAGGACACTGGATGTAGGCAGTTTGGCCGAACCAGTATAAAAACTATTTTTGATTTTCTCTACCCTTGAACTCTTTACTTTAAGTCGAATTTACTTTCTGTATAGTCAACTTTATTTCCGCTGCACTAATTTATCTTTTTCCTTGAGATTCAAGAAACTTTTGAAAGGTTTATACTTTGCGAAAAATATTTGAAAAAGACTCTGATTTTTGAACCTCACCAATTCACCCCCTCTTGGTGTTGAAACTAAGTCATTCTTTTTCCAACAATTGGCACCAGAGCTGGTTTTCATAAGATAAGCATTAAGCAAAGGTAAGGAACCCAAGAATTGATAAATTAAGCATATGCAAGCATATAAAATAAATAAGAATTTGGATATATGAGAGTTTCAAAAGATTACATTGCTCCCCAACAACAAAGGGTTTAGTTCACCATAATCATGATGAACTAGATGAAATACAATGGAAGAATGAAAGAATAAACCCTAGATTTAGTAGATTGGAGCCTAGGCATCCAAAGAACGGCCTCCAAGGAGTGTAGAGCTGTTGTGGACGTTTCTCTCTGCCAAAGATTATGTTTTGATTCGCACTGGGGCTATATATAGGCCAAAAAGATAACAGAATCTAGGTCATATAAAAATAGATAACTGCTCAGCGGCTAATTAAACCGCTCAACGGTTTCCCCCTTAGCCGTGCAATCACTCAACGGTCAGTTTTACCGCTGAGCGGTTTGCCTCAAATCGCCCTGGACGCTCAACGGTCCATTCTGACGCTCAGCGGTTCTTATGACCCTTCTTTTCATCCTTTTCTTCATCTTTCACGTGCCTAACTCCACCTTGCTTCACTTCCATCTTCAATTCACCTTAAAACCCTGCAAAACAATGTAAAAACAAGTATAATATCTCTAAAACCAACGTTTGACTCTCACATGACTCAACTAAGTGTTTTACTTGATTTTAAGCTCATTCTAAGCCATAAAGGGTGTGTTTTGATATCAAATTTAAGTATGAAAATAATGGTTTTTAGACCGTATAAGTAGCCATGTTGTCAATCAGTTCATAGGCTTCCTCTAGAGTCTTGCACTTAATGTTACCTCCAACTGAGGCATCTAACATCAATTTGGTTTGTGAACCAAGTCCTCTAAGGAAAAGAATGACTACCGTTGCTTCGTCAAAACCATGTGTGGGCGTCTTTCTCAGCAAGCTCTTGTATCTATCCTACGCTTGACCTAGAGTTTCTTCCATGCCTTGCCTAAAAGAAGAAATTTCTTGCTTACCTTTGTTGATTTTTGACTGTGGTAAGTACTTGTTCAGGAACTTTGCAACCATGGCTTCCCATTCAGTAAATCTATCCTCCGGGAAAGAATTCAACCACAACTTAGCATTGCCTCCTAATGAAAAAGGAAACAAACTAAGCTTTATAGCGTCATCCGGCACACAATTGATCTTCACAGTGTTGCAAATCTCGTTGAATGTGGCCAGATGTTCGTATGGACTTTCATGAGACAGTCCATTAAATTGGTTGCTCTTCACCAATTGTATCAATGTTGGTTTCACCTCCATATTCATAACATTGACTCTCGGCCTAGCAATACTATTAAAGTGATGAGGGCCAACTACTGTTGAGTAATCTTCCAGAGTACGTCTACCATTATTCTCTTCAGCCATCTCTTCAGTGCTCTAGTCAGATGCTTACGGTGAAGGTTGTAAGAGTATCTCCGGAGGAGGGAATAATTCTCTAGACGTTCAGATTCTCCTCCTTTTTCTACTCTCGTCTAGTCCTTCAAGAAGAGTTTTAGAGTTTTTCTTGCTTCTAGTGCCAAATGTACCTTGCATACACAAGAAAACAAAACCCTACAAAGCAATTATTAGAACAAAACAAAAACAAAATAAAAAAAATCAAGTCGAAGTTAATCAATAATCACACAAATTTAATAGTTCAACCACGAGTCCCCGGCAACGGCGCCAAAAACTTGTTAAGACTCCGACAAGTGTACCGAATCGTATCAAGTAATATAATTGGTAAGATCAAGTATCGTTTTCCCTAGAGACTCACGGCCTAGACAGTCATGTGATTTCTTGATTAATTAAGACTTGAGAACAAAATCATTTGGTTTACAATGTAGAAAATAAACATGAATGCAAGTGTTGATCAATTGACAATAAGAATGCACAGGTGATTGGTTTGAAAAATATGGGATGATTATGTTGTTGGGGGTTTCGAACTCTCATATCCACTCTCTTGTATTTATGAATTCGTCTTCTTCATTAATGTTAATGTCACTTTCTAATTTATTTTAAACCCGATGTCTCGGTGAAGAAAGTCTATCCTTAATTACTAGTTCACAATGTCTTGTCTCCCTAGCAATTAATTCTGCATTACATACGTACAAAATCTTAAAGGCAACCAACCCTTAAATCCCTATGTCTGGGCAATACTACTTTTGGGAGAGATTCCCCAGATCTAGATTTCCTCGTATGTGTCCATATCGACAAAATCAATTATCATGCTATGAATGAATTAAACAAAGCAAGCATAGAGTATAGAGGAAAAACCCTAACAATTAATGAACAAAGCATTTATAATATAAACCAATTCAATACATGAGAGTTTCAAAGTATTACATCGTTTCCCCAACAACAAATAGAATTTAGTTCACTATTGACATGGTAAAACTAGATGAGTAATGGAAAAGAATGAAAGATAAAACCTTAAAAGTTGAAGATAGGAGCTTCCACATCCAAATCTGCCTCCAAGGGGTGAAAGGGAGTGGTTATACGCCTCTTTCTGTCAAAAGATACCCTCTCTAGGTCATCCAACTCATTAAATAACTCGAAATAATTACAGAAAACACAGCCCAAGCCCACTCGCCAGCGCTCAACACCCTAACTTAGGGCGCCCAGGCGTGACTGCGAGAGCTCTGCGCGCAGCGCCCCTAGAAGGGCACCCAGGCGTCACCTACGGTACTAAAATGGCGCTCAGCGGTACTGAAAGGACGCTCAAGCGTGAGTGCAAGACTGCTGCGTTGAGGGCCTCAAAAAAAGGGCAGTCAAGCGCCAATGCGAGACTTCAGCGTTGAGGGCCTCCAAAAGGGCGCTCAGGCGTCACCTGCGATTCCTCTCTCTGATACTTTTCCAGCTTTCCTGAGTTCTAACTCCTTTCTACTTCAACTCTTCTTCCAAATCATCCTAATTCCTGTTAAAACAAGGAAAACCAATCATAAAACCAATAATTCCACCTTCAACTCTCTTATTCTCATAACTTAACCAAAAGCATGATTTCAAGCTAATTTCTAAATCAAAAAGGGTGTTTTTAGTATCAAAATTAAGTATCAAATAACGGTATTTTCATTCGTTATTTGTGCCAGGTACGTCTCAACACAATGGTGTAATTGAGCATATGAACCAAATGTTGACTAAAAGAGCCAGAAGCTTGGGTGTGCAGTCAGGCCTATCGAAGCAATTCTTGGTAGAAGTAGTCAACACAACATCTTACTTAATCACCCAAGGTCCATTGGTACCATTAAAGCATAAAATACCAGAAGAGGTATGGAGCAAAAAAGATGTAAAGCTCTCACATGTTATAGTTTTTTACTGTGCAACTTATGAGCACATTAAGGATCGAGGAAGGAACAAACTTGACCCCAAATCATGAAAAAAGTGCACTTTCATCGGTTATGGTGAAGATGAGTTTGGTTATCGTCTTTGGCATGATGAAAACAAGAGGATGATCCATGTTAAACCCCTGGCAAGTGTACCAGATCGTATCAAGTAATAATAATTGGTAAACCCAATATCGTTCTTCCGAAAGGACTCTTAAGGCCTCATCTTTCGTGTAAACTAATCGTTTAAGACTTGAGAAAAGAAATTAATTTGAATGATTAAAATGCAAAACAGAAATAAACATGCAAATGCAAGAATTCAATTGACTAAGAGAAACTATGAATGAATGAGGTTGTTGGGGTTTACAATTTCATCTTATCCACCCTCATATATGTACTCTTATTTACTTTGCTTATTTATCAAATTACCATGCAAACTTTCTTGGTCTACCCTTAACCCAATCCCTTGGTGAAAAGAGCCTATTACTAATTACCGGCTTTCTATCCCTAGCCTCCCCTAATAACTAATAATGCATAATGAGCGGAAGCAAATTAAAATTGATCGTCCTACCCCTATCCCTAGGTGGTATTAACATAATCAAGGAAATCTCCCCAGTTCATGACATTATTGTACGTCCCCATATCAATAAAGACAAACAACATCTACCGAATGAGTTAAACGGTAGAAGCATTAAGCAAAGGTAAAGAACCCAACAATTGATAAATCAAGCATATGCAAGCATATAAAGTAAACAAGAATTTCAATATATGAGAGTTTCGAAAGATTACATTGTTCCCCAACAACTAAGGGTTTAGTTCACCATAATCATGGTGAAACTAGATGAACTAAATGGAAGAATGGAAATGCAAACCCTAGAATTGATAAGGTGGAGCCTAAGCATCCAGGAAATCTCCTCCAAAGGTATAAAACTGCTGTGGACTTTGTTCTCTGCCAAAAGAATTACATTTGGATTCGCACTAGGGCTATATATAAGCCAAAAAGATAACAGAAAGATCTCAGAATCCAAAATATAAAAAATAGACAACCGCCCAGGCGCCTAAAATGACCGCTGAGCGGTTTGCCTCAACACACACCACCGCCCAGGCGCCTAAAATGACCGCTGAGTGGTTTGCTTCTTGTCACTCTGGACGCTCAGCGTCACCGCCTGGGCGCCAGACAACAACTTTTCCTTGCACTAGGACGCTCCGCGGTGGAATTTACCGTTGAGCGGTTCATAGACTCTTCTTTTCTTCCTTTTTCTCCTTCATTCTTGAGTCTATGACCTTCCTACTTCATTGCCATCTTCAATTTTCATCAAAAACCCTGCAAAACAATGCAAAACAAGCATAATATCTCTTAAAACAACTTTTGACTCTCATGTAACACAACTTAAGAGTTTTACTTGATTCTAAGCTCACTTTAAGCTACAAAGGGTGTGATTTAATATCAAATTTATGCATGAAAATAACGGTTTTGAGACCGTTATCATAACCCCAAACTTAAAACTTTGTTTGTTCTCAAGCAAAACAAAACAAGACTTGGCCTTCCAATTTTTCATCAAATAGTTCTACACTTTTCAAAACCCTTTTCTTCATGACAAGTTATTTTCCAATTCAGATTTTCAGTGGAATCATACCAAAATGCAAGCATGCTTTCAATCCAATCTAGTTTACCTACTTCAATATTTCCCAACAGATGTTTTATTCATGAACGATCAATCCACTAAGCATAGATGTAAACCTGGATTTCAACAATTCTTACCAAACAAGTGTTTCACTCAATCACTCAAGTGTTTAAGGAATCACTCCACTCTTTACTATTCACATGTCACATAAAACAATATTGCCATGTATCTAAAACAATAAAAATCCTTACATGCAAATACCATCACAAGGACTTTTCCAAGGCTTATAATGAGGCTACGCTATCAAGAAAATTTGGTTTTTCTAGCTTGCAAAATCCTTGAGTTAAGAGAGCTATTTCATCATTGAAAAGGTTCAAGTTTAAACTCTCTCTATCACCAAACTCCTTTATTCCCAACTTCTTCCCTTTTTATCAATTTTGCATTGAGTTCCTTTTTCATGCTTTTACTTTTTCCTTTTCTTCTTTACTCATGCATTTTTCTTTTCAATACTTGAACTCAATGCTCTTCTTTTGCCTTTCAATTTTCCCCATACAACCCCAAACTTGAACCTTTTCATCACATATGATTATTCTCAACCCTACTCAAGATAAATAATTTCAAATAAAGGGTTTTCATCCTGTTTAAGGCCAAGGTTCAAAAAAGGGTATAAAATTTTAAACTTCTTGGGTGAAATTATGGCTAGATAAGGGCTTCCAAACATGGCCTTGATCATATAACATAAGCATGCACATCAATTAATTATCAAGACTAAGGCAATATTGTTCATGATTCCCTGTGAACAATACATATATCAGTAAGAACTCTGGAGCTCAAAACCTCACACACATGTTTTCTCACACATCATTCATTTATCCTGCTTAACATCATAATCACAATCATGAACCACAATACATCTGTTCATATAATTAGTGAATCATTTTACTGGATATCAACACACATACATTCTTAGTCAACAACATTCAATCATTATCAAATACTTGTCATGCATTTTTAATACTACCATCAGAACCATTGTACAAGCCAAGCATAGACACAAAATAAAAGTTCAACCTATTCTACAAATTCAAAGTACAAAAGAAAAAGAAAAATCTCTGTCTAAGTACTGACATCCATCAGTAGATGCCCTAAACACAAGTCCTCATCTGAGTCCTCCTGGTCTCCATCATCAGCATCTTCAAAATTCTCTTCATTATCATCATCCATATCTAGTGCTTCATCTGCTCCAGCCCTGCTGCCCTGTGCTTGCTCCTGAGGCCAGGCCATAGCTTCATGGAACTCGTCCATAGTCCACATATGTGCTGGTGGTTGCTAATACAACCTTACTATCATCACAGCAGTGGCTATCTGTCCTCTGCGAAGAGCCTCCATCCTAGCTTCTATCATGGACATATACATGTCCCTCATCTGGAATGGATCGACATGATGTGCCGGTGCATCTGCATGTATATGCTCCTGTTGTGCTGTTGCCCTCCTAGGACATCTTCTAGGTGCTCCGATTGCCTCCTCTTCCTCACAGTACTACTGATAATAAGCAGCATCTATGGCCTTCCTAGGCCTCTCATATGGTGGAACTGTAGTGTCCACCCCAGCCTGCTGACACAAAAAGGTGATCAGGGTCGGATGTCCCAACGGTGTCCTGCTACTCACAGTAGTAGCGCAGCTCTGAATCTCGTCAGCGATGACTTTCCCGATGTTTACATCCAACTGCCTCAGCATGCAGTAAATGAAGATGATCTGATGCATGGTGATGTCGGAAACATGTGAGCATGGCTGAATGTTGGCATGAGTGAATGTCATCCAGTATTTTGCCAAAGGCGTCAAATCTACTCTTTTTATGTTGACGGGCAATCCATTAGGGTTGTTCTGAAAATGCCTTTCAGTAAGGCACATAACCCTTTCAATATCTGCTATATCTCTGAACCCCCCAACAAGTGTTGCATACTGGCACTGTTCACCTAGCCATTCAGTGCCCAAAAAGCTATTAATAGTGTCAGAATCACACCTGATGATCTATCCCCTCACATAGCTCATATATCTCCCAGCATCAACTCCTCCTCTAGGTAAAACATTAGTATAAAATTCCTTCACTAATTCAATGCTGGCAGGTGCAGGATATGTAGCCAACCTCTCCCAATCTCTTCTCATGATTTCTGCTCCAAATTCAGGAGCCAATTTTGGGATAAAAGTGGCCTTCCTCTCCATCAATAATTTCCTCTCCTGTATAGTCACAAAATGTTCCTCGTGTTTCCTGGAGAGGAACCTAGGCGAATAAAATCTTCTTTGCCTCTTAGGTTCCTTCCTTTTGTTACCAAGAGTTTTCACCCTTCTTGATGATGATGACATTTCTGCATAATATTCAAAATAACACAGAGATACATCATTAGAGGTTAGTATATCATCAATTAAATTCCAAACTGATCACATCCCACCATTGAGAGAAAAAAGGGCCCCTCAGTGTCCCTGCATCAAGAATCAAGCATCCAACAAAATCTGTAGCAGACCGCCCAGGCGCCATAGTTGGCCACTCAGCGGTTTGCTTCAAGCTGCACCACTCCTCGGCGTCAAAGGAAACCACTCAGCGGTGGTGACTAGGGATTCTTAAAAACCTTTTTAAAATCGCCCTATTCTCCATTCTAACACTAATTTCATCAATCCAGACCAAAATCATGCAGTTCAATTGGTTCAAACAGTTCCTATTTCATCAACTCATGCATAAAACTCAAAAGCCCTAATTTATCATGTTCCTACGCATGTTCTTCATTAAATTCAAATTTAGAAACCCTAAGAATGAAATTGCATAACTTACTTGAAAGGAGAAACTAGATGCTTGCTAACTTCCTTTTAATTGATGATGAATGCATCTTAAGTGTACAATCCCTCAAAAAACCCCAAACTTTAACAAGACAATGATAGAAAGATGAAACTTTTGTGAGTGAGTGATGAGAAAAAGTGGAGAAATCCCTTTGGAAAACCTTTGAAAGTGAATTTTGGGGCTAGGGTTTACAGAGAACGCTTAGGCGAGCTTCAAAGAGAGTTTTCGAAAAGTGCAGAACCCAAAAACGCTGAGCTTTTAAATGCCCAAGCACAGTTTGCGCCGCCACCGCTCAGCGGTGGACAGGAAAAAAATTCTCTCTTCTTTGCTTACTTTTGCATAATTTCACCCTTTTGCACCTGATTTTAACCTTCAATTTTTCAATTTCATGCCTTTCCCCTCTCAGATGCTCATGCAAACATATAATGACCTTAGGACAGAGTTTTTTTTTTAAAAAAAAAACAAATAATAAACTAGGTTGCCCCCCAGGTAGCGCTTGTTTAACGTCACGAGCCTGACCCAAACCTGTTTCGCACTTATCAGTAAGTGCGATTCTTACCAACACCTATCAGTAGGTATACCTTCCTGTATCCTTCAGTGGATACATAAAAATTTAGCATCCCTCAGTAGATGCTACCCAAAAAGAGTTTAAAAATATAATAATAGTTACAAGTCCAAGTAAAGGAAAATTAATGTACAACAATCACTGGGTGCCTCCCAATAAGCGCTATTTTAACGTCATTAGCTTGACCCGGTAGAGTTCAAACACCCATCAGTAGGTGTTGATACTCCCTTTTTCTTGATATTCTTTTCTTCTTCTTCTTCCTGCTGAATTTCTTCAGAAAGTTGATAACACCAAGCACCTGTTTCCATGTCTCCATCATAGGAACTTTAATCTCCAATTTCTTAAAGATCTCCATAAAGCACTTGAAGTTCATTTTCTTCCTATGATACTTCTTTGAATGAGGAAGAGGTTTTTCATATGATCTTTTCTTGTTTCCTCTCTTCCTCTTTTTATTTTTTTCTTTCTTCTTTATTTTCACAATTTTTCTCTTTTTTTCTTTCTTCTCAACCACTGCCTTTTCCTTATCATCATCTTTATCTCCCTCACTCAACCTTTCTGTTTCTATCTCTTCTATCTTTTCATCAACATTATCACTTTCCAAACTAGTGGTCTGGCATTCCTCCCTAGGGTTAACCTCAGTATTAACCCTAGAATTCAATATTTCATTGGATTGACGAATCTGTATCTCCAATCTTTTATTCCTTGCTTCATTCTCTTATGTAGAGGAGAGAATAATTTGGATAAGTCGTTCCAATGTCTCGTCCACTTTGTTGATTTGCTCTTTCAAAGCAGACACATGTTGCCCTAATAGTAATTGTTGATGTGGATCTCCTGCTTCTCCATTCCAACTTTGATCCATGCTTGAGTGAGGTTCCCACCAGTAGTTGAAATTATTTTGATAGAATTGAGTGCCTTTAGAACCAAATTCTTGTACATACTGCATCCTGTAAACATTAGGTACAAAATCATAGAAATAATTTATTAGAACAAAAATAAACATAAAATCAAGTCAAATTTAATCAGTTTACACTACTAGAAAAAGTTAAACCAAGAGTCCCCGGCAACGGCGCCAAAAACTTATTAAACCCCTGGCAAGTGTACCAGATCATATCAAGTAATAATAATTTGTAAACCCAATATAGTTCTTCCCAAAGGAATCTTAAGGCCTCATCTTTCGTGTAAACTAATCGTTTAAGACTTGAGAAAAGAAATTAATTTGAATGATTAAAATGCAAAACAGAAATAAACATGAAAATGCAAGAATTCAATTGACTAAGAGAAACTATGAATGAATGAGCTTGTTGGGGTTTACAATTTCATCTTATTCACCCTCATATATCTACTCTTCTTATTTACTTTTCTTATTTATCATATTGCCATGCAAACTTTCTTGGTCTACCCTTAACTCAATCCCTTGGTGAAAAGAGCCTATTACTAATTACCGGCTTGCTATCCCTAGCCTCCCCTAATAACTAATAATGCATAATGAGCGGAAGCAAAATACAATTGATCGTCCTACCCCTATCCCTAGGCGGTATTAACATAATCAAGGAATTCTCCCCAATTCATGACATTACTGTACGTCCCCGTATCAATAAAGACAAACAACATCTACCGAATGAATTAAACGGTAGAAGCATTAAGCAAAGGTAAAGAACCCAACAATTGATAAATCAAGCATATGCAAGCATATAAAGTAAATAAGAATTTCAATATATGAGAGTTTCGAAAGATTACATTGTTCCCCAACAACTAAGGGTTTAGTTCACCATAATCATGGTGAAACTAGATGAACTAAATGGAAGAATGGGAACGCAAACCCTAGAATTGATAAGGTGGAGCCTAAGCATCCAAGAAATCTCCTCCAAAGGTGTAAAACTGTTATGGACTTTGTTCTCTGCCAAAAGAATTACATTTGGATTCGCACTAGGGCTATATATAATGCAAAACCCTGCATAATAATGCAAAACCCTGCATAATAATGCAAAACCCTGCATAATAATGCAAAACCCTGCAATTTTCATCAAAAACCCTGCAAAATAATGCAAAACAAGCATAATATCTCTAAAAACAACTTTTGACTCTCATGTAACACAACTTAAGAGTTTTACTTGATTCTAAGCTCACTTTAAGCTACAAAGGGTGTGATTTAATATCAAATTTATGCATGAAAATAACGGTTTTGAGACTGTTATCAATCCACAATAGAGATGTGATCTTCAATGAATGGGTGATGTATAAGGACAAGCAAAATACAAGTACCAACAACTCAAAATCGAGTAGGCCAATTTATATAGAGGTGGATAATTGATAGGGAATAGCATGCTTAGAGAGAAGTATTTTAATGACAATTAAGAAATGGAAAGAAATTAAAATTGGACAAGAGAAAGGATAAGGAAAACTTATGAGATGTAGACACGCCACTTGAAAAGGAATCCAAGATAAGTGCCAATGATTGGACCGCCACTTGATTTGCTCAAGATAAGATCCTCAAAAAGACTAAGAGACATGTTACTATCTCAAAGAAGAAATGCAAGAATGCAAATCACTCTTAAAATTTATTCATCCAAAGGTGTGTACAAAAGGGAGACCCCTAGGCTTCTTATATAACCTTTAGGATGAACTAAGTGGAGAGTTTTAAGGGATGTGGGACTTGGAATGCTTCACAAGCTGACCAGCAGCATCCAAAGTGTAAATTAGTCCCACATCTCTTAAATCTTCCATTCCTAAAGGGCTTATAAGTTTCCTAGAAAGTCTTTAATTCAAAACCTACAAACTATGCATGTTTACTTGCACTACAAGCAACAAAAGGAGGAAACCTATTTATTCTTCTTTTCTTTTAAGTCCAAACTATGTGAAGTCCCACATTGCTTGTACTATAAAGGAAAGAAGAGTTTATAAGCTTCTCTACAACTAAAAATAACGAAAGAACAACAAAAGGCAAATACAAGCTAATGAAACTTATTCTACTCTTTTTATGCTTTTTGTCACTCTTTAAACTCTTCATTCTTGACCTATGTATGATCATATCAATAATGCTCTAGAAAGTCCTGCAATTGAGAGTTCTCAGTCAGAGGAATAAATTAAACCAGGTAGAGGGCATTAACTTGATAGAATAGAGCAACTTACTCCATCTCCTGAATTGAGAAGGTCTTCTTGAGTTCCTATGCCTAACAAGAGATACATGAGCTACACGTTGTTAACAAATGGAGGATAGTTGTTAAACAGTCGGCAAGTGTACCGAATTGTATCAAGTAATAATAAATGGTAAGACCAAGTATCGTTTCCCAAGAAACTCGTGGCACTAAACAATCGTATAATACCTTAACTTATTAAGACTCAAGAATAATTTCAATGGTTAAAATTAGAATGCAATAAAAGTAAACATAAACTTAAATGTAAAATTGATCAATTAGGATTAAAACAAGAATGAATGGATGATATTGATGATATGAGATGATGATGTTGTTGGGGTTTGGATTTCACCTACTTTACTTTCATGCATATAAGAATTCATCTTCTCCATTGGAATGCTAATGTCACTTTCTAAATTACTTAGAACCCGATCCCTTGGCGTAAAAAGCCTAGCCTTAATTATTAGACCACAATCCCTTGCATCCCTAATAACTAATTCCGCAATCAGAACAGAAGCTTAAGACAACCAAATGTTCTATCCCTATCCCTAGGCAATAGTCCCTTTGGGTGAAATTCTCCAGATCATGATTCATAAGATATTTCCCAATACTCAGACAAATCAAACATCAAGCTATGAATGACCAAAACATAACTAGCATTACAAATAGAATAAAATCACTAACATTCAATGAAAGAAGCATAAAATGTTTATATCATATTCAAATACATGAAAGTTTAGAGGTTACATCTTCCCCAACAACAAATGAGTTTAGTTCTCTGATAATGGTCTAAAAACCGTTATTTTTATACATTAATTTGATATCAAAACACACCCTTTATGACTTAGAATGAGCTTAGAATCATGTAAAACATTATAGTTTGATTACAAGAGAGTCAAAAGTGGTTTTAGAGATATTATGCTTGTTTTTACATTGTTTTGACAGGATTTGATGAGAATTGAATGATGGAAGTGAAGAAGGAAGGACTTAGACTCAAGAAAGGATGAGAGAAGATGCAAAAGAGGAGTCAAGTCCACCGCTCAGCGTCATTTCCAGCGTTGAGCACCAGCCTCGAGAAGGAAGCCATTGTCTGACGCATGAGCGCCGGGATCCACCGCTGAGCGTCCTGCGCTACTGAAGCTCACCGCTGAGTGGTAAAATGACCGCTGAGCGCCTAAATTATAGGCCTGGACCGAAACTCTGTTATTTTTATACGTTATAAATAGACCCAGTGCGACCCTTAGGGTTATCTTTTTGCAGACAGAGACGTCAGAACACCTTCTACACTCCTTGGAGGCGGCTTTTGGATGCTAAGGCTCTAATTTACCAATTCTAGGGTTTATTCTTTCATTCTTTCCATTGAATTCATATAGTTTCACCATGTCAATGGTGAACTAAACCCATTATTGTTGGGGAACGATGTAATCCTTTTGAAACTCTCTTATATCAAAATTCTTACTTTATTCATATTCTTTTATTATCAATAATTTGGGTTTTCTTTTCTGTGGATATAGCTTGCATCGTTTAACTCATTCGGTGTCATGATCTTTGATTTTGTCGATACGGGGACGTACGGGGAAATCTAGAAATGATAAGAATTCTCTTGATTATGAAATACTACCTAGGGATAGGAGTAGGACGGTCAATTGCTTTAAGCTTCTGTGATTAATATTAGTAATTACTAGGGAGACTAGGGATACTAAACTAGTAATTATGGTAGTAGGCTCTTTTCACCGAGGGATCAGGTTGAGGGTAATTTAGAAAGTTGCATGACATTGATAATAAAGCGAATTTACTAAGAATAATAGATATAGGAGGGTGGATAAGGATGAAACCGTAAACCCCAACAACTCCATTCATTCATATCTTTATTTACCAATTGATCAAGTTTTTCATTTGCATGTTTAAATTTCGTTTTGCATCAACACTACAAAATTATTCTTCTTTCAAGTCTTATGCAATCAAATCACATGACCGTCTAGGCCACTGAGTCTCTTAGGAAACGATATCTGGACTTACTATCTATTATTACTTGATACGATCTGGTACACTTGCCAGGGGCTTAACATTCTCCATTGTCATGGAGAACCATGGTGTACAATGGAAGAATGAGATGGAAACCCTAGAAAGAGAAAAGGATAGCTCTCGCATGCCCAATCTACCTCCAAAGGGTAGAAAATTGTGTTTCTGTGCTTCAGTTGCCAAAAGATGTGAACCCTAATGCGTGAAAGCCCTTAAATAGATCAAAAGTGGCCCATAAGCCCACGTCGCTGGCACTCAACGCCCTAACTAGGGGCAACAACGCGAGCTTGCAAGAAAACTGATGCTGATGGCCCTGGTTGAGGGCAACCAAGTGTCCTGCGATGTGTTGAACTGGCGCTCAGCACCCCTCAAAGGGCAAGCAGGCGCTGATGCGAGCTACCTGGCGCTGAGGGCCCCTGAAGAGGGCAAGCAGGCGTTATGTGTGATATGTGGCGCTGAGGGCCCCAAAAAAGGGCAACCAGGCGTGGTTGTGTGACAACCAGCGCTTAGAGCCCTAGAAAAGGCCAACCAAGCGCCATGCGCCTTCTTTAGCCTTTTTCTCTAGTGCTTTTGCTGATGGAAGCTGGTCCAGAGTAGGAGCTCGCAAGAAGCAGCTCCATGACAGATGTGTAGCGGAATGAAAATTGATGCAGTGAAATGGATGCATAGAAGGTGTTTGATGAAAGTTTGGATGAAGGTGTGGTGTGTGTATGTTGCCTCCAAGCTCAAAAGGTCTTCCTACTAAGGAAGGAAGCTAGAGGAGAGTATCTGAATTTAAAATTCAGAGGTGACTAAGGGTTATAAGAGGCTGAGCAAACAATTCTGCAGCATTTCATTACATCCAAAAGTGAATCATACAAAAGGGGAGGCCCTCTTATTTATAGGTGAAGAGAGGCCTCATTTCTGATCCAACAACTTCCACGCTTCATTCCAGGTCAGCTATTCACGTAGGAAAGCATCCTTTTGCCAACGCTGAGCGGTTTTGGGGTTTGGGCTGGGCGAAAGTTACTTGGGTCATCCGCAAGCAATTCTTCAAGTTTCTTTTGGGCTCCGCAACTTTCTTTTAGGCTCCTTTGCTGTCTTTTATTGATTCTACTTCTTGGATGGCTCAATCAAAGTCTCCAAGCTTTATTAGACCCTACAAAACAACCATATAAGTATTAAAAAGATTCATTCTAAGACTTAGAGAAAGAAAATCAAGAAAGAGCTTCTAAAAGTCCTTCTCCAACTTCCCTTTCTTAGCCTTAGCTTTAGTTGGTACTCCTTTGAATGGAATGCCCTAAATGGGTTTCCATCATTTGCTGTCCCTCTTAAGTTCCAACTCCTTAATACTTTTGCTCCTCTTCCAAAACATACCAATAACCTACAAAATTGAGGGAATTTAGTGATAAAATCATTAAGTATAACCTTGATTCATATATTCACAAAATTAAACTAAAAATAAGAGTTTAAGCAAGTTTCAAAGTCAAAAAGAGTTGATTTAATATTAGAATTGCATCACAGATAATGGTAAATTTAACTGTTATCAATAGCCTAAAGACTATTCAGAAGCATGTCAAACCACAGACGCGAGCAAATGGGAACTTGCCATGAAACACGAAATGAAGTCTTTGATCTCCAATAAAACATGGGAACTAGAAAGTTACCTATGGGGAAGAAGGCACTTCACAACAAATGGGTGTATCGCGTGAAGGAGGAACATAATGGCTCTAAGAGATATAAAGCCCGACTATTTGTAAAAGGATTCAACAAAAGGAAGGAGTTTATTACACTGAGATATTTGCTCCAGTTTTGAAGCTCAATACTATCTGGTTTGTGTTAAGTATTGTTGCCAATGAAGAACTCTACCTAGAGCAATTAAATGTGAAGACTATGTTTCTTCACGGAAATTTGGATGAAGAGATCTATATGCAACCTAAAGGTTTCTTAGAGAAAGGGAAGGAAAATAAGTTGCAAATTAAAGAAGAGATTGTATGGCTTGAAACAAGCTCCAAGATAATGGTATAGGAAGTTTGAGAGCTTCATGCACAAGGAAGGTTTTAAGAAGTACAATGCTGACCATTGTTGTTTCTTCAAGAGGTACAACTCCAATTATATCATTTTACTACTTTATGTCAATGATACCTTTGGCTAGTCATTTTCGCCTATCAACATACCAATCCCCTAAGACGGAGGAAGAAAAAGAATTAATGGCTAAGATTTTGTATGCTTCGACCATTGGAAGTTTGATGTACGCTAAGGTATGCACAAGGCCAAACATTGGCCATGCAGTGGGAGTTGTAAGCAGGTTTATGTCAGATCCAGGTAAAGCTCATTGGGAATTTATGAAATGGATTTTGAGATATCTATGAGGCGCTAAGGAGAAGTGTTTGTGCTTTAGTAAAGGTGAATTAAAAGTACGTGGCTAAGTAGATGCAGACTTTACAAGAGAAATTGATCATTGAAGAAGTACCACGATTTCATATTTACTGTTGGAACTATAACTATTAGTTGGATGTCACAGATATAAAAGATTATTGCTTTATCTACTATAGAGGCTAAGTATGTAGCAGTAACAGAAGCTAGCAAATAATTGATATGGGTTCAAGGATTGTTAACAGAGTTGGGATTCATCCAGGAAACAGTGATAGTCAGAGTGCAATACATCTGGCTAAGAATTCAACATTTCACTCCAGAATGAAACACATTGATCTTCGTTATCAGTTCATCAGATCTCTACTCTAGGATGAGATACTAATGTTGAGGAAGATTCTAGGAAATAAGAATTCAGCAGATAAGTTGACAAAGGTTGTCACAATAGATTAGTTGAGGTTTTGTATTGCCTCAACTGGTCGTCAAATATAATTGATGATGAAGACAACTACACTAGGTGATAATGTAAATCAAACTCCAAATGAGAGAATTGTTAGTATTTTTGTAGCTTGATTTAAGTCTCACATTGCTTAGTATTGTAAGATGAAGCTCTCTATTTTGTTATATCTTTATGTAAGATTTACAAATGCACTAAAAATAATCGTACTTTGTATTTACAGTGTGGATGTAGACATAAACATGATACGTTGAATCACGTTAAAGTATTGTGTTATTTATTTATTTTTTCTCTCTCTCCCTTATGGTCTTGTTCCTAACAAAGAAATTTTTTTATTAAAGAAAGAAAGTAGTTATAGTTCATTTAAATTATAACTTGAACAGAGAAAAAAAAACACTATTCAAATTTAAATTGAGTTTTACGTCGAAATCCCTGCACTCGACACAAAACTCTGTATTTACATAAAGTTTTCAGGATGCATTAGCTTTAATACAATATTAATGTTAGTGCTAATGTTTTGTTGAATGAGAAACTCAATTTATAGAATTTAAGTTTTTTTTAGCACATATTTAATCTAGTCCTATATTTTATTTTAATGTATATCTTATCAAAGTATTTAATATGCACATCTATTATTATTGTATATCTAACTTTAATATCGAGATAAATATGAAATTCCTCCCTTTAAAATTTATAATTTGACAATGGTTCAAAATTTGATAAATATTATTTAAATTTTATTGAAAAAACGTGAATATTTTTAATATATTAAATAAATCGAGCATTTTCACTGAAAATGTATATATACATTTTATAACCATTTCAAGTTTACCAAGCTTAATTTATCATAATATAAGTCCTTGTCATTACTCTTTAGGTTTGTACTATTGGAAACTTTAAAATGTTGAAACATATAATTAAGTAAAGGAACACTACATGTTTGAGTTCTAAGGCACACAAAAAATCTTATCACCTTGACCCTGTCTTTAAGAAATAAGTAATATTAAAGTTTGTCATTTTCTTATTTTCTTAGGAAATCAATTATTTTCTTACACAAACATGATTGCTCGAAACAATCTTACGTTTTCCTTACAAAAAACGTATATTAGTTGTCTTTAAAATTTGGCCAATAATAAATGAAACATGAAAAAACTTACATAAAATCATAAATATAACCCAATTCTTATTGTCATAATCGTTAAATTCGTATATTGTGAAACAAATATCAAAGTTTAGTTTATAAATATAAGGTTTAATGTCGCAATATGTCCCTATTTTTTTTTTACGTCTCAATTAGGTCCTTATTTTTGTAAAATTGAATCAAATAGGGTCTTTTCATCAAATTGATCAAACGACGTTAAGTATTATGTCACTTGGCATGCTGATAGTGTTGTTTTAACACACGTGTCATTAAAAACATGGGTGAATTCTATTATTTTAAATTTGAATTAAAAAATTAAGTTAAAAGAGTAGAAATTCAATTACAGAAAGGGTAAAGTTGACAAAGTTGAAAATTCAATTACATAAAGCCCTATTCTCTCTACAATTGCGATATCTAAATGAAATTGGGGAATTTGAGTTTTAGGGCTCATCACTCATCCATAAAATCGTTGTTGTTTTAGAATGGAATTTGTATTGCTGTAATCAAACATGCGATAAAACCAAGGCAAGTTTAAGATAAAATGAAAAACTATTGTTACAAAATTTGTGTGAGAAGGAAAAAGTAATTCAGAGCAAATCTTTTGCGGCAGAAGCCTTTCGAGAATCCAGAGCAAATTCCGCACCGTCGAGAATCCAGACCAAACACCACCAGAAGCCTTTCGAAATCTCAAAGTCGCTGTCGGCGCGGAAGCGCATCCTCCGCCGCTCGTCGATCTCAGCCACCACCGATACCTGGGTGGCGCAGCCAACAACTCGGTTGGCCGGAACCAGGTCGGCGTCAAGGAAGGGTGGGAGGAGGGAGGCATAGTGGAGAAGGCGTTTGACGCGGACGATGGGTTGGGAGAGAGAGGTGAACTCGGAGGCGATGTTGTTTAGCTTGTCAGCGACGTTGGATCGGAGTATGGGTTTGGTGCATAGGGCATTAACGCCATTGGATTTGGAAGGAGTGAAGGTGTTAGGTTTTGGGAAAATAAGGGAATTGAAAGAATAAGAAGAAGATGATGATGATCATGGATTGAATAGGGTGGTTGTTGTGACTGCAGCTGATTAAACCATTTTCGCAATTGCAGAGAGAATAGGGTTTTCGCTAGAAAGTTGAATACGAATTCTCAACTTTACCCTTTCTTTAATAATATTTCCACTTTGTTTACTTAATTTTTTTAATTCAAAATTTAAAAAAATAGAATTGACCCATGACACGTATGATAAAACTACATTGGCAGCATGTCAAGTGACACAATCCTTAACGTCGTCTAATCAATTTGACGTAAAGGCCCTATTTGATTCAATTTTACAAAAATAAGGACCCAATAAGACGCCAAAAAAGAAAGGGTCCTATTTGAGATTCTGGACGAAAATAGGGACCCATTGAGACATTAAACCTAAATATAATATATAAATTGTTCAAATATGTCATCACATATGTATCGTATGTAGTGTATACCGAACGATTAACAATTATGGTCATTCGGTCATAACTGATCAACTAGGACAAATGCTTCTATTAATGCTAAGTCGCAATTGGGCCAGCGTTTATTTTATTATTGGGCCAAATGTCCAGCGAATGATAAAATAATCAGAGATATCTAATTAAAGATATTGATAAGGCAACTGACCGAATATAAAGGTAAGTCTATTTTTATTTTATTGGATCTGTGCTATATTAGATCCATGAGATGACCTATAAATATGAGGTCAAGGCCAACAGCCAGGTACGTTCTATTGACACTTCCAAATACTCAATAGTGATAACAATTCACTAAATAGTCATTTGTGAGCAAAAATTCCTCAACACACGCCTAACTTGAGCGTCATAGTGCCTTTTGCAGGTACCTCCCCCCTTTGTCCAGACTGAAGGTAACCGAGCGGTCAAACTGAAGGCAACCGAGTGGTCAGACTGAAGGCAATCGAACGGTCAGACTGAAGGCAACCGAGCGGTCCACACTAAAGGTAGCTGAGCGGAGCACGCGATTCCAACTTCCGAAAGTAGTAAAATCACGTCAGAAAGGTTAGTCTCTCAGCCCTACAAATCCCTACCGAAAAATTTTGGCGCCCACTATGGGGCCGAGAGAAGCTGAAGAAACCCAATGGTGACCACGAGGAGCATGGAGAGACAGTAGAACACCAGAGATTTAATAGCACAGATTCAAACACAAATACAGGCATAGGCACGAACCATACAAGCGCAGGCACAAGCATAACAAGAGATGCAACGGAAGCACGCAGAGGAGATTGCAACACTGAGGGCAAAACGAGGTCGCTCCGAACAGTCAGCTCAACACTCGATGTCCACGGCCGAACGGGGTAACAACCACCAGAATGAAAACGACAGAAATCGTAATCGACAACCATCCCAGCACACCAACCTGAACGATTGAGGAAGGAGAGAACCATTGCCCCTGCAAACCGTTCGGCCTACCAGTTTACTCCCTTTTACGGCGACCATCATGCAAACTCCAATGCCAGAAAAGAATCCTCCTGCATTAGAGAAGTATGATGGCTCGATAGACCCCGACAATCATCTCAGGATCTTCACTAATGCAATGGCGTTCTACACGGACAATGATCTAGTCATATGCAGAGCCTTCTCCTTATCACTCAAGGACGAGGTGTTGGAATGGTACAACACTCTTCCCCCAAACATAGTGGATTGTTTCGCTACTGTGGAAACTCTCTTTAGAAGACAATATGCGTCCAACTAGAGATAGGAGATAACACCGACAGAATTGGTATATACCAAACAGGAGGAGGAGGAAACTTTGAAGGCCTTTATGAAAAGGTATAATGAAACCGCAAGGCGGGTTAAAGATGTTAATCACACTTTTATCATCAACAACCTACCTTTATGCCTGAGGCCACGATATTTTGCTGAAAAATTATATGCGCGACCACCAAAAACTATGGATGAACTTCAGGAAAGGGTAGCTGAGTTTATTCGTATGGAGGACATGAGGAGCTTAAGGAAGAAACAACAGCAAGAAGCTTCTACATGCAGTAACGAGAAAGGTAATTAAGAAGGATTTTTCCCGAATGCCTAGGTTTACTCACTACACAACTCTTAATGCGCCAAGAGCAAAAATTTTGGATGAAGCCCTTAGTATTGACCTCCTCTCGGTCAAAAACGCTATCAAACCTAGAAACGCTGATGGGAGGAAGCATTGCCAATACCATCAGAACCTGGGACATACTACTCAAGAGTGTGTAACACTAAAAGATGACCTCAAGAAGCTTATCCGGGAGGTTCATCTCCGTAAATATGTGAAGCAAGAAAAAGCACAAGTCAGAAGTCTGTCAAGAAAAAGGACTCCACGGAGAAGTCCCGAACGGTCATATAGAAAAGAGGAACGAAGACACAAGTGAAGTCACAGTCGCAGTCGTAGCCTTGACCGCCCAGTTCGGGGGTATATCAACTAGAAGATATAATCCCTAACACTTGGAATGCGACTCATCTCATGTTTACTTTAGTTGAATTTTGACGTCATGTTTTGTTTTGATTAAATTCTTTTGACAAGACTTACGTGTTTACACTTTTGGTATGAATAAAGCCAGAAAGTTTCCCTTCAATCACATGTATTCAGTCGTTCAACTTCAAAGGTATTGGCCCTTCAGCCTCAATTGTTCGACCTTCCACGACCTCTGATACTTTGGCCAAATAGGCGTCAAGACTTCAACTATTCAACCATTCAGCATTTGGCCTCACAGTGCAGATGACAGGATTAGGCACACGAATCATTTAGCCAATCGGGAACTTACCGTTCGGGCCACTTCACAAAACCCAGGGACGTTATCTGAAAAACTCTTGGTCCAGACCGAGCGATGATAAAAGTTCTCAACGAACTATCACTCTCATAAACAAAACTCAGGGACGTTATCCGAAAATCTCCTGGTCCAAACCGAGCAGTGATAAAAGTTCTCAACGAACTGTCACTCTCGTAAATAAAACCTAGGGACGTTATCCAAAAAAACTCCTGGTCTAAACCGAGCAGTGATAAAAGTTCTCAACGAAATGTCACTCTCGTAAACAAAACCCAGGGACGTTATCCGAAAACTTCTTGGTTCAAACCGAGCGGTGATAAAAGTTCTCAACAAACTGTTACTCTTGTAAACAAAACCCAGGGACGTTATCCGAAAAACTCCTGGTCTAGACCAAGCGGTGAGGAACGTTCTTTGTGAACTCTCACTCTCGTCCTAAACCAAACGGTCATAGGTATTCGACTATTCGGTCTCATAGATTCTCGGTCATTCGGCGCCACAACCACACTGCCATTCGGCCTTACAACCTTTCGGTCATTCGGCCTCGCAGGTATTTGGACTTTCGGCCCCGACTGCTCGACCTTCTATGGCCTCAAGTGTTCAAGCATTTGACCACTCATACTCTACTGCTCGGCCTTTCATCGCCTCAAGTGTTCAAGCATTCGGTCATTCGGCCTCATGGGTATAAGTTCGTTCGGCTTCTCAGGTATTCGGCCTTTGGGTCTCAACTGCTCGGCCTTCCATGGCCTTAGGTACTTAGCCAAATTTGGCGCCAAGTGTCCAACATTCAACCGCTCGACCATTCAGCTTCGCAGGTACTCGGCCATTCGGCCTCAAAGATATTCGGCCATTCAGCCTAAAAAGTATCCAGCCAATCAGCCTCATAGTGTAGAAAACAAAATCCTACACATAAAACCGTTCGGCCTAGGGAAAAAAGGTTACAAAGAAATTCCTAAAGTCCATCGTTCAGTCAACGACGAGCAACGACTAAAAGCAACCTCCCTCAAACTCGTATAAGTCCTATAGTTAATCATGGCGAAAGTCAAACGCTTAACTCGGACTTGGGGGGCATATGTATCGTATGTAATGTATATCGAACGGTTAACAATTCGGTCACCACTATGGTCAACCAGGACAAACGGTTCTTTTAATGCTAAGCCACAATTGAGCCATCGTTTATTTTATTATTGGACCAAATGTCCAGCGGATGATAAAATAATCAGAGATATCTGATTAAAGATATTGATAAGTTGTTTATGAGAAACTGACCACCTCTAAAGGTAAGTCTGTTTTTATTTTATTGGATATGTGCCAGATTAGATCCATGAGATGACCTATAAATATGAGGTCAAGGCCAACAGTCAGGTATGTTCTATTGACACTTCCAAATACTCAATAGTGATAACAATTCACTAAATATTCATTTGTGAGCAAAAGCTCCTCAAAACACGCCTAACTTGAGCATCGGAGTGCCTTTTGCAGGTACCTCCCCCCTTTGTCCAGACTGAAGGCAATCGATCGATCACACTGAAGGCAACCGAACAATCCACACTGAAGGCAGGTGAACGGAGCACGTGATTCCAGCGTCCAAAAGCAGCAAAATCACGTCAGAAAGGTTAGCTCTCAGCCCTACAAATCTCTACCGAAACAATATGTTTGTTAATATGAATACAAAGTTTTTTTAAAATAAAAAATAAAAATAAAGATATTGGGAATAGGAAGCAGTTCATTCATGAATTATTTTATTTAAACTTAAATTAAGTGTTTATGAAATAAGTACTTTAAAAAAACAAAAACCCTTAAAGAAGTATGTTACTTATTCTTAAAATAAACATATTTGAAAAATAAAAAAACTAATAATTTTAACTAAGTTACATCCTATTCAAAATTTAAGCACTAGTTTCTCGCTTGATATAAAAATGAAAAATTTAAATAATATATAAAAAATTCTTTGTATTGAAAATAATATCAAGAATTTATGTAGGTAGTTTCAAAAACTTTATATTTATATATATATTATATGAGTTTGTTAACTTATGTAATATCTTAAAGTATATCAAATTTTAGTTGATAAAATTATCTTCATATATTATGGATTCTAAATTTTATGATTAAGGATATTTGAATAATTTTTGATTTTTTTTATTTTAAATTAAAAATAAAAATTATTAAAATACCTTTGTATTTAAAGTATGTCGTTTTTTATAAATAGAAATTTTTTGTCAATTAAAATTTAATAAATTTTAAGAGATTACATAAATTAGAAAACCTAATATATATATATATATATATATATATATTTATTTATTTATTTACTGTTGAAAATTAAATAAAATAGAGAAATAAGAAATGTGAGTTAAGTTTTACATAGAATAGAATAGAAATAAAAATAAAAAGTAAATGATTATATAAAAAAATAAAGATTCATAAATTTAATATTTTAAAATTTTGAGTTGAAACTGATATTAATTTCTTATATAATTAGATTGAAGTTGTATGTCTTATGGATAAATTTCTTTTATAAAACCCATAATTTATTTACATATATAATTAAATCTTATACTATAAAAATTACATGGAATATTTTGAAGGCACCTTGTGTCTCATTGCTTGTTAGCCGACCATTAGACTTAAAACAAAGATATGAGAGCAAAGAAAAATAAGAGAATTTTGGTGATTATATGTGAAGCAACCGGCCATAAATATTAATATAAATATATGTGTAGTGTGTGGCCGGCTTCATACTCTTTTACGATTTTCATTTTTATTGGCTTCTATTAATAATTTCAACATGTCTATCACCACTACCTAGTATCACTCTTTCTCTTTTTTACAAAAACTCTCTTTGGTTTTTCAGTCATCATTTATTTATTTATTTTATTTTAAAAGTATCATATTATTTAATAATCCAAGAAAAAAAATGATTCATATATACTTTCATCTCTTAATTTACTTACACACTTTTAGTATTAATTAAAGTTTAATAATAATGTAAAATTGTTTCATAGATGCCAATAACAATAAATATATATATATATATATATATATATATATATATATATATATATATATGCTAATTGTTGAGTTTTGTCAGACACAAAGTTTGTGCCAACAAAAACAAGGCTAATAACAACAAACAATTGGTAAAAAAAAATCTCAAATGACTTTAAAATAATTTATTTATGCATTCGGTTATGGAAATTTTCTAAATAAATAGACGAATTTTATCGTAGAACAGTGATTGTCGTGGTCCAACAAATTTTCTGATAAACCCGCAAAATATTTAACTATGGTTAGGAATCAAAATATGTATATGAAAAAATAAAACTTATACACTCTACATATTAACATTTTATGTAAGAGACAACGTCAAATGTTTTATATCGATTGACTCATAAATCATTGATACTGAATCTTTCGTATATATTTCTTTAAAAGAACTTAACATAGATGTCAATCTATCAAACTAGCATTAAATTGAGATTTTTTGAAAATTTGGATCAATTATTGATTCAAGGTACTGAATTAACTAAGAATCCCCAACTATGGAATGGAACGGCTGAGTTGGAGATTTGTTTATGAATGTACTATGAAATTCATATTTTTAACTTCAATGGCAAATGTAAGTAAAAAAAATAAAATACTAAACTAGTTTTGATGAAATATTATAGATAACCAATATTGATATCATTTATTATTGTTTTTTATTTTCTTTCTAAGATTACGTAACCTTTTTCTAAACATCTTACCATTATTTTCTTAACTTGATTAAACGAATACTTAAGGGTGTTGTTTTGGTATCCTTTTAGAATAGAGAGTTTTAGTATCCTTTGAGGTGGATCTAATGGAGAGATGCTATATGTGAGAAGGATCTGTCAAAAAAAAAAAATAATAATAATAATAATAATAATATTTTTTTAAACCCACGTAGAATTTCATCTCTTATGTATCATAATATAGTAAGGTTCACTTAGTTGACATTGAATTAAAAGTATTACATATGAAAGGATGCTAAAATCCTTATTTTTTTAGGGGCACAAATTTAACACTCAATATTTAAAGGGCTAATTAAAGTAAGTAATAATCATCCATGAGTTTAACTAAATATGCACTTGTTAAAACATTAAAACAAATAGTACATAAAAGTTTTTAATTCAAAGGGATTTATGGAGTAAAAGAAGATAAAAACTTCAATTTTTAAATTTGAGTCTCCACTCTTTTTTAGATATTTCCTTCATCAAACTTAGTCGTCAATTTTTCTTTAAATTTTTTCGTCAACAAAATATGTATAAGTTTCTATACTTATGCTATTCAAATGCAAACAAAGATGTCGGATAATATTTTTCCGTAAGAATCACTAGTGCAAAAACATTGTTTAACGTCAGTTATTTTGGGCTTTTAACGTCTACAAAACAACCGACGTCTATTCCGGTAACATCAATGGGACGTCGGACAAGCATATAACCGACGTCTATAGTGACGTCAGTCACTGACATGACCGACGTCACTAAAACGTCGGAGTAGGACTAACTGGACGTCTAAAGACATTATATAGACGTCGGTCTTCACAATAACCGACGTCAAAGAGGCACTAAAGACTTCGAAATTGACACTGACTGACGTCTATAAGGTACTATAGACGTCGGTGTACACATTAACCGACGTCTAATACAATGGTTGTGTTTTAGTGCAGTTTTGTTCCCGTCTTTGGATAGCCTAGTAGCACAATCTCCTTTTGCTAGTTTCCCAAAAAAAAAGCTTGCGTCTTTTGAATTTCTTATGGGTCCTTTCAACCCAAAACCGAACTTGGGTTAGTTCCATTTTCATCCGCAAGAGGGAAAAATCAAGGTGAAACGATAACTAGGCAACCCAGGGTCGTTTTTGGGTTGAAACGACCAAAAGAAATTCACAAGACGCCGCTTTTTCTGGGAGGCAGCTAGAAAATGGAGAATGTGTTACTACGTTACCCCAAGAAAGGAACAAAACTGCACTAAAACACAACACAAAGAAAGCAAATTTTAATCAGTTGAACCAGAAAATAATCGATGAAAGACTAAACAAAATTTAAAAGGAAAGCATAAAAAAAAACACGCACCTGGGATGTAATGCCGCAAGAGAGAAAAAGGAGAGGAGGAAGACGATAAAGATATCAGAAACAACAATAAAATGCCGCAAGAGAGAAAAAGAAGAGGTGCTGCAAGCGAGAAAAAGAAGAGGTGCCGCAAGAGAAAAAGGAGAAGAGGAAGACGATATAAGAAACTGCAATGTCGCGAAGGGTCTGCGGTTTATTTAAAATGAAATGGGGCGTCGGTTCCCCGTGGACACCGACGTCTATAGTCACCTAGACGTTGGTTATCTAACTAACTCGACGTCCAAGATTACATTTAAAGTGACTTTTTGAATGCCATTAGACGTCGATGTCCAGGGGGGCCGACGTCTAGTGCGCTGAACCGATTGACGTTTCATTTCCTGTCAGGGAAGTAAATGACGGTTGACAAAGGGCGTTGACGTCTATAATACTATAGACGTCGGTCACTGCTACCAGACGTCGACGTGCCTCGGATTTTGGTGAACATAATTAATTACAGGCACATAGACGTCGTGCACCCAGAAAATGCGACGTCTATTTTGCATAATTTTCTGTATTCCCGCCTTCTGGACAGGCTATAGACGTCGGTGATTGACCACGCGACGTCTAAGCGTATGAGAATCAGGTGGTGAGCATTAATTGCACCCCTAGTAGACGTCGGGCCCCCAGCATACGCGACGTCAATGGCCAGGAGAAGTTTGTCTTCTCGCCTACCTCCATACATTGGACGTCGGTTTACGTCAGAGCTGATGTGTATTATATAATAGATGTCGAGTCCCCTTAAAATTGACGTCTAGGTTACCACTTATTTATGCTAATGTTACCGTACACTTATATACGTCAGTCTACGAGCTAACCGACGTCATATGGATGATGTTAAACAACATTTTTCCACTAGTGAGCTTTTCACTTTTAATTTTGTAATTTTTCATTTTAAGGCGTTTGTTAACCTCTTTACACTAATAAAAACACAGGTGTTATAGTGTAAAAGAACAGTCCCTACAATAAATAAAATCCTCAAGAACTAGGTACCATACAAAAATTATCTCAATAAAAAGGGTTAAATATGGTTTTAGTCCCTATACTTTTGGGCGATTTTGGTTTTAGTCCATTTTCAAACTAAGGTACAATTTAGTCCTTCAACTTTAGAAAACTCTAGTTTTAGTCCTTTTTACCAAATTTTTTTAACTTTATTTGTTGTTTCAAGCACGTTTCATTATAGCATTTGGATTGTTTACACTGTTTGACACATTTTTGCTTCAATGTTAACTGAGAAACGCGTTTGAAACAACAAATAAAGTTAAAAAAATTTGGTTAAAAGGACTAAAACCAGAGTTTTCTAAAATTGAAGGACTAAATTGTACCTTAGTTTAAAAATGGACTAAAACCAAAATCGCCCAAAAGTATAAGGACTAAAAACATATTTAACCCCAATAGAAACCAATATAATATAAAATTAACGATAAAAATCACACAGAATTATTATTATAATAAAAGTAAAATGATATTAAATTTAATATAAGAAAACCTTTGTGAAAGTTGTAATTATCAAGAAAATGAGTCTAAGTTTCAGTTTAAATAAAAATAAAAAAAATTAAAAAACTAGATATTAAAAAAAGAACTTAAACTTAAGGCTTTAGATTAGAAATATTATTAATTTTTTATGTGTACTAGACTTAGTATCATCGATGTTGCATCTTCTAATTCAATCTCTTCAAAGAATACATTAATGGTATTAAAACTCAATGTATAATATGGTCCTTAGAAAAAATAATAATGTGAAGAGACTTATACCTTAAAAAAAATTCTTATTAATCCAAATATGAATATAAATCATAATTCATTATCTTAAAATTTCACATAAGGATCTACTAATGTCTCTTTCACTTCATCTAAATGACTATTTTACACATTGTTGAAAGTTCCACCTCGATTAGAGATAAAGTCAATTTATAATATATAGGTGAGGTGCAAACCTATCTCCGATTTTGTGGGTTGAGTTAAGGTTAAAACTCATTTCCTAATACACATGCAACAATATATACATATATATATATATATATATATATAATATAATGAAAATCTTTCGTGAAAAAAACAATAGGTAAAAATTGAGAAATGCTGAAGAGAATATTTTATTCTGAAAGAATTGTACATAGTGTGTGGCACTGTTGCAAAGCCTCCTCGATAGAATCTTCAGTAGATGACAACTAACCAAAAAAAGCCATAGCAGAACGAACTTTTAGCAAACGCGAAAACAATAAAGAAAGGGGAAAAATGTTGCATGAACATGTTGAACTGGCAATTCTCAAAATTTATATCAAAAATAGTATGCAATTGATATTAAATTATAAACTATGTACAAGCAAGTTTTACTCACAGGCTAAGAGAATCAAAGTATCATTCTTCAATAATACCCCTTTTGAATAGTGTTTATTATGTATCTTGCAAGCTACTTTTGAAGCATTTTAAAACAGTGTGTGGGAAGTCTCTTTGAAAAAGACTAACTAAAGGTCACAAATCACTCTAATCTGATCCTTCTTCCCCTTCTTTTGTTCCAGGTTTCAAGCACCTCAAGTAACAATGAAAGACATAAACAGGTGGCTATTATCCCCTTATCTGAATGAAAGTGTTAACCATGAATTTGCCATCAGAAGGTATTGTCCTGCAAGAATGGAGCAAGATCAAGAGGGAGTAGTGTTTGAGGATACTGAATTATGTTATTCTGATGCCAGCACTCCTTGTTTGGCTTCATCAGAAGTTGATGACTTTGTTGACAGCTTCATCAACATGGATCAGTATGAGAAAACAGATAAAGGGCACCAAGAGAAGCATCAAAGTTTTGGCCACTTTGTGGTGATGAATAATGATGAGGATGAGGCTGAGGCTGATGAATACTCCTCCATGAAAGGTGTCTTTGGATATCTTCCAGCCACCATGGAGGATTCAGAGTTGGAGATGTATGAAAATCTGACAATGTTGGAGGAAGAGGTTGCAATGAGTGACTCTTTTGGTACTTTACCTGAGTTTGTGCATTGTGGAAAAGAGGCCAACCTTGGTGTGGACCAAGGGTTAGAGTTGGTTCATATGCTGCTGGCATGTGCAGAAGCTGTGGGGTGCAGGGACAACCACCAGGCGGAGTTGCTGATTAACAGAATCTGGGCTTTGGCAAGCCCTTCAGGAGATGCACTGCAGAGAGTTTCTTACTGTTTTGCCACAGGATTGAAGTGCAGGTTTTCAAAAAGTACTTTAATGGATATGCCTTTGATCAATAGGGACAATAAGCTGGAAGCATTTCAACTTCTTTACCAAATCACACCTTACATTTCCTTTGGTTTCATGGCTGCAAATGAAGCCATATTCCAAGCATCACAAGGAAAGAGTTCAATACACATTGTTGATTTAGGAATGCAGCATACCGTTCAATGGTCTTCTCTGATCAGGGCCTTTGTTTCAAGGCCTGAAGGGCCTCCAATGGTTAGGATCACTGGCTTAACAGACAATGAAGATAACTCTAAAATTCAAACCAGCATGAATGTTCTTGTGCAGGAAGCAAACTCTTTGGGAATGCATCTTGAATTCCACACAATTTGTGAGCCTGCATCTCCTTCTCTTTTTACTGTGGAGAAGCTGAACTTGAGAAAAGGTGAAGCTTTATTTGTTAATAGTATCTTGCAGTTGCACAAGTATGTGAAAGAGAGTAGAGGCAATCTAAAGGAAATTCTGCTGTCAGTGAAGAAGTTAAGTCCAACTGCTTTTACAGTGGTGGAGCAAGACACAAACCATAATGGCCCTTTCTTCCTTGGGAGATTTTTGGAGTCCCTTCACTATTACTCAGCCATATTTGACTCTCTTGAGGCATGCATGCCAAGAAACAGCCAACAAAGGATGAAGATAGAGAGATTACACTTTGCAGAGGAAATTCTGAATATTGTAGCTTATGAGGGTCCAGAGAGAATAGAAAGACATGAAAGGGTAGACCAGTGGAGAAGGCAATTAGGCAGAGCAGGATTTCAGGTGATGCCATTGAAGTGCACAAGCCAAGTTAGAATGATGCTTTCTGTTTATGACTGTGATGGCTACACATTATCAAGTGAGAAGGGAAACCTTCTACTTGGATGGAAAGGAAGGCCAGTAATTATGTCTTCTGCATGGCAAGTGGCAAGTGTTTGATTTTCCCTAGTCAGAAGAAGCAAAGACAAAAATGTTCATTTGCTTATTCATTGCAATACTATGTTTCTTTAACAACTAATTTGATCAAACTAGTCATGTTCTGCCTTATCTTCTGCACTTTCCCTCATTGATGATGCAAAACTTGCCAAGCATCTTGAGTTAGCTATTTGAGATTGTACCTTTTGACCAAGGAATTCAGTCCTAGAATTCATATGAAAAGGTTTATGAAAAGGAAAAGATATAGAAACTTTCCTAGGACCATTCAAACTGTATTAATGTTATTGTTTTAGTGAAGGCTGGATCATTCTTTTGTAAACAAACTCAAAGATCAAAATATCACGTTTAGTCTAAGTTTAATCTAAATTTGTGACTCTTTGTTTATTGTTTATTGTTTATTTTTTATTCAATGTAAAAAATAATCACTAAAAAGGAAAAGTGTTTTACTCTTCATTTGATTCTTATTTTTTTTAGTTTTTTCAAGTAACGAATTCTCATTGTATTTATCCTTAGAGAATAATCACAAAGGTGGAGTGTTCTTACATTTCCTTCCTCAATTCAATTTCTATTTTCGTTTATAACTTATTCTTGCTTTCTTTTGTTTTAATGAATTTCGGATTGAAACCCCCCATGGAACATGTTTCTGCCATTCTATTGTTGATATTTCATCTTTTCCAACATCTCTTGAGTTGATCAAGATCCTTTCATTCAGATAAGGATTACATCACCGATCTATAAGCTACATGTACAAGTTGAATTGACGAGATTCTAAGACATAAGTGGGGACTTGCACTTCCATGCTTATTGCTACATACACCAAGTGCAACAAATTTTTAATGGTGGTCATGGCTATTCACAAGTTGCATCAAAGACTATTCACAAGTTGCATCAAAGACAATAAAAGATGTATTGTATGGACCAATCGGTATACGCTTACCGATCAGTCAATCATATAAAAGTCAATTTCAGGAAAAACTATATTCCAGTAAACCGAAGGGTCGAATACCCAGCTTAATGACCGTTCGGTCCAAAGTCCTCATTTTTTTATTAATAAGATAAAAACTCACGTAAGTGATATTGGGTCGTAATTGAGTCAGCACTAATCAAAAGTTTATTTCGAAACTTATAAATACAGAGGTAAGGTAAAGAGATAGGTGATGACATTTATTGGACATTTAATACTGAACTGTAACAACTGATCGCTAATTGAAATCTAACTTGAGCATCGGAGTGCCTTTGACAGGTAATCACTCACTCAGACTTCGATCATTTAGGAGAAGATTTGACAGGACTAATAAAAAAGGCGAAACGAAGTGAAGGGACATTACTTGATCAAATTCTGAAAGTTAGTTCTCGACCCTACATACCGAAACAAAAGACATTATTCAAAATAAAAAATGCTTGAATTTCATAGAAGAAACACAATATTCTTGGTGGAAAAAATTATCAACCTAATAGATGTATGACTAGCTGGAAAACTTTTCATCGGAAGATGGTGCGATGGGAATTTTCAAAAGCTTCACCTACTTTATTCCCACATCCTTGTTGCATGATATAGATTGGAAGAAGTAAATAAAGTTTACAACAATTTATTTTGGAAGCTTAAACATGAAAATATTGACTAACACATTGTTAAACCCCTAACAAGTGTACTAGATCGTATCAAGTAATAATAATCGGTAAGACCGAGTATCGTTTTCCCAAAGGACTCTTAGGCCTTATCTTTCATGTAAATTGATCTTATAGGACTTGAAAAAAAAATATTTTTTGTGGTTTTATGCAAAACGAAAATAAACATGCAAATGTAAGTGATTCAATTGGCAAAGAAAAGATATGAATGAATGAAGTTGTTGGGGTTTACAATTTCATCTTATCCGCCCTCTTATATCTACTTTTCTTATTTAATTCGCTTTACTATCTAATTGTCATGCAAACTTTCTTTGCCTACCCTAAACCCGATCTCTCGGCGAAAAGAGCCTATCACTAACTACTAGTTTACTATCTCTAGTCTCCCTAAGTAATTAGCAATGCATATATCACAGAAGCAAAATACAATTGATTGTCCTACCCCTATCTCTAGGCAGTATTGCTTAATCAAGGAATTCCCTATCAGTTCATGACTTTCCCGTACGTCTCCGTATCAACAAAGGAAAACATCTTCTATCGAATGAGTTAAACGATAAAAGCATTGAGCATAAATAAGAAACCCAACAATTGATAATATAAGCATATGAATAAAAATAAGAATTTCAATATAAGAGAGTTTCAAAAGATTACATTGTTCCCCAACAACAAAGGGTTTAATTCACCATGGACATGGTGAAACTAGATGGAATTAAATGAAAAAATGGAAGAGTAAACCCTAGATTTGATAAATTGGAGCCTAAGCATCCAAGTAACCGCCTCCAAGGAGTGTAGAACTTCTCTGGACGTGTCTGCCTACCAAAAGAATAATCTGAAGGTCGCATTAGGGCTATTTATAACACATAAAAGTAACATAATTTAAGCCCAAGTCCAGCATTCCACCGCTCAGCGCCTAATTTGACCGCTCTGTGGTTTCCCTCTAATCGCCTGACCGCTCAGCGGTCCATCTCACCGCTCAGCGGTTTGCCTCGAAATTGCCTGGACGCTCAGCGGCACCGCTTGAGCGAGAGGCAGTGACTGGCGCTCAGCGTTGGAAAATAGCGCTGAGCGGTGACTTTGACTTTTTTTTCTTCCTTTTTCTCCTTCTTTCTTGAGTCTAAGTCCTCCCTTCTTTACTTCCATCTTCAATTCTCATCAAAACCCTGCAAAACAATGCAAAACAAGCATAATATCTTTAAAAACAACTTTTGACTCTCATGTGACTCAACTAAGTGTTTTACTTGATTCTAAGCTCATTCTAAGCCATAAAGGGTGTGTTTTGATATCAAATTTAAGTATAAAAATAACAGTTGTTAAACCGTTATCACAACCCCAAACTTAAAACTTTGCTTGTCCTCAAGCAAACAAGACAAAACTGGGCTTTCCAATTTTTCATCAAAATAGTTCAACATTTTCAAAATTCATTTTTCTCACAACAAGAATTACTCAATTCAGATTTTCAATGGAATCTTATCAAGATGCATACATGCTTCTATTCAATTCAGTTCACATAATCACATACTTTTCCACAGATGCTTTACTTATGAATGATCAATCCACTAAGCAAGATGTAACCATACAATTTATTAATCCTCTCCAAGCAAGTGTTTCACTCAATCACTCAAGTGTTTAAGAGGTCCCTCCATCTCTCTACTATTCACATATCACATGAAACAAAATTGCCCTTCATCTACTAAAATCAACATTCTCACATACAAATGTCATCACAAGGACTTTTCCAAGGCATATAATGAGGCTGGGTTAACAAGAAAAATTGGTTTTTTCTGGAACACAAAATCCTTGAGTTAAGAGATTTATTTTAACATTCAAAGTTCAAGCACAAACTCTCTTTTTAACCAATCTCACTCATTCCCAACTTCTTTCCTTTTTCTCTTTATTTTTACATTGAGCTCATCTTTCATGCTTTTTCTTTTCTTCTCTTTTCTTTTCTCATGCTTTTCTTTCATTCAACACTTGAACTCAATGCCTTTCTTTTGCCTTTCAATTTCCCCAACAACCCCAAACTTGAACCTTGGCAATATCATACAATTATTCTCAACCCAACTCAAGGTAAAAATTTTCAAAGCAATGGTTTTCATCCTGTTTCAAGCCTAGGGTTCAAAAAGGATAGAACACATGGTTCTCTTTTCTTTAGGTTAATATTTGGCTAAGAATGGATTCCAAAAATGGCCTTGATCATATGACATAAAATGTAATTCAGTCAATCATAAAGATTCAGGCAATATCATTCATGCTTCCATATGAATAGCACATATATCAATAAACACTATGGAGTTCAATACCTCACACAGTTGTGCTTTTCTCAAACATCATTCATACACCCTGCTTAGCATCATAATCACAATCATAAATCATCACACATCTGTTCACATAACTAGTGAACCATTCACCTGTATATCAGCATGCAACACAAACTCAATCGTCATCCACATCTAATCATCATTGAGAAAACTCATCATGCAATAACAATCAAGTCAAACCATACTCAGAAAAGGTGTTCAAGCCAAGCACAGACACCTACGCTACTCAACAGAATTCAACCTATTCTAAAAATTCAAAGTACAAAAGTGAAAGATAAAACCCCTGTTCTAAGCACTGGCATCCATCAGTAGATGCCATATCAATCCATGTCATCATCGGAGTCCTCATCCTCTCCAGCCTCTGCATCCTCAAAGTTATCATCCTTATCATCATCCTCCCTGACTAGAGCTTCAGCTGCTCCAGCTCCACTCCCCTGTGCCAGCTCTAGCCAAGCCACTATATTGTTGAACTCATCCATCGTCCACCTATGAGCAGGAGGTGTGTCATACATGCCTATGATCATCTCGGCAATAACAACCTGTCCTTGGGGTGGAGAGACCTTGAATGTATGCAAAATTCTTATAACTGATGATGGATGAAACCAAAATGCAGTGCTCTCTCAAAAACCCCAAACTTGGATTATGAATGATGCAAAAGTGATAGAGAATGGATTTTCTAAAATGCAACAATTAAACCCTAAATACAATTCCCACTCACTTTACTCACTTATGCAACAATTAAGCCCCAAATGCACCTAGAACAGTATTAAAACATGCAACAATAATAAATCAATCAATTGGGTTGCCTCCCAGGTAGCGCTTGTTTAACGTCACGAGCCTGACCCAAACCTTCTAGCACTCATCAGTAAGTGCCTCCCAACACCTTTCAGTAGGTATACTTACCTGTATCCCTCAGTAGATACATAAAAATTAGCATCCCTCAGTAGATGCTACCCAAAAATTGTTTAAAAATCCAAGAATTACATGTCCAAAATAAAATAAAACTAATATATTACAACAACTAAGATGACCCCCAGCAAACACCCATCAGTAGGTGTTGATATTCTTCTTACTTGATATTCTTTTCTTTTTCTTCTTCCTGCTGAATCTCTTCAAAAAGTTGATCGAACCAACCACCTGTTTCCATGTACCAATCATAGGAACTTTAATCTCCAATTTCTTGAAGATCTCCATAAAATACTTAAACTTCTTTTCCTTCCTATGATTTTTCTTCTGATGAGGAAGGGGTTTTGCATATGACCTTTTCTTCTTTCCTCTCTTCCTTTTTTTCTCACTCTTTTTTTTCTCAAATTTCTTTTTTTATTTTTTCTTGCTTTCTTCTTTATTTTCACAATTTTTCTCTTTTCTTCTTTTCTTTCAGCCACTACTTTTTCCTTATCATCATCTTCTTCTTCCTCACCCAACTTTTCTGTTTCTTCTCCCTCTACAACTCTCTCTATCTTTTCCTCCTCTATCTTTATTTTCTTCTCAACAACAACCTTATCACTTTCAGAGATAGTAGCTTAGCATTCCTTCCTAGGGTTAACTTCAGTATTACCCCTAAGATCCAGAGACTTCATTATGCAAGAGAGTTGGTTCTACCATAAACGTTGTTCAACTTCCCCCAACGTTTGTCTTGGCAAAGATGATTGTTGCTGCCAAAGACGTTGTTCGGCTTCCCCCAACGTTTCTCTTGGTATAGACAATTGTTTCTGTCGTAAACGTTGTTCAGCTTCCCCCAACATTTCTCTTGGTATAGAGAATTGTTTTTGTCGTAAACGTTGTTCAATTTCCCACAATGTTTCTCTTGGCAAAGATGATTGTTTCTGCCAAAGACGTTGTTAAGCTTCCTTCTCTCTTTCTTCAAGTGTAGGAGAATATTGTTGCCTTTGACGTTCTACTTCTTCAAGTGAAGGACGATATTGTTGTCTTTGACGTTCTCGTAACTCCTCACGTTGTCGCATCTCCTCAATAATTCTAATGAATGATATATTCATACCCATGATCCGCTGAAGAAATTCGTCGTCAAAATTTATGTTCTCCTTGAGTGGAGTAATTTATTGCTCGGCATCTTGCCCAAATTGGCTTTGATCCATGTATGAGTGACGTTCGCACCAATGGTTGAAATCATTTTGGTAGAATTGAGTGCCCATATAATCAAATTCTTGTCTGTACTGCATCCTGCAAACATTAGGCACAAAACCCTAGAAAAAATTTATTAGAACAAAAATAAAAATAAACATAAAATCAAGTCAAATTTAATCAATTTACACTACTTGAAAACTTAAAACCATGAGTCCCCGGCAACGGCGCCAAAAACTTGTTAAACTCCTGACAAGTGTACCAGATCGTATCAAGTAATAATAATCGGTAAGACCGAGTATCGTTCTCCCAAAGGACTCTTAGGCCTTATCTTTCATGTAAATTAATCTTATAGGACTTGAAAAAGAAATAATTTTTGTGGTTGTATGCAAAACGAAAATAAACAAGCAAATACAAGTGATTCAATTGGCAAAGAAAAGATATGAATGAATGGAGTTTTTGGGGTTTACAATTTCATCTTATCCGCCCTCTTATATCTACTTTTCTTATTTAATTCGCTTTACTATCTAATTGTCGTGCAAACTTTCTTTGCCTACCCTAAACCCGATCTCTCGGCGAAAAGAGCCTATCACTAACTACTAGTTTACTATCTCTAGTCTCCCTGAGTAATTAGCAATGCATATATCACAGAAGCAAAATACAATTGATCGTCCTACCCCTATCTCTAGGCAGTATTGCTTAATCAAGGAATTCCCTATCAGTTCATGACTTCCCCGTACGTCTCCGTATCGACAAAGGCAAATATCTTCTACCGAATGAGTTAAACGATAAAAGCATTGAGCATAGATAAGAAACCCAACAATTGATAATATAAGCATATGAATAAAAATAAGAATTTCAATAGAAGAGAGTTTCAAAAGATTACATTGTTCCCAACAACAAAGGGTTTAATTCACCATGGACATGGTGAAACTAGATGGAATTAAATGAAAAAATGGAAGTGTAAACCCTAGATTTGATAAATTGGAGCCTAAGCATCCAAGAAACTGTCTCCAAGGAGTGTAGAACTGCTCTGAACGTCTCTGCCCGTCAAAAGAATAATCTGAAGGTCGCATTGGGGCTACTTATAACGCATAAAAGTAACACAATTTAAGCCCAAGCCCAGCATTCCCCTGCTCAGCGCCTAATTTGACCGCTCAGCGATTTCCCTCTAATCGCCTGACCGCTCAACGGTCCATCTCACCGCTCAACGGTTTGCCTCGAAATCTCCTGGACGCTTAGCGGCACTGCTTGAGCAAGAGGCAGTGACTGCTCCCTCGAATCTGGTGCTCAGCGCTGGAAAATAGCGTTGAGCGGTGACTTTGATATCAAATCTAAGCTCATTCTAAGTGTTTTGCTTGATTCTAAGCTCATTCTAAGCCATAAAGGATGTGTTTTTATATCAAATTTAAGTATAAAAATAACGGTTGTTAAATCGTTATCACACATAACAATCCACAAGTTTGCCCCCAATCCTATGAGCATAAGAAGTTCCAAAGTCACTCAAAATCCTAAAGAATTAGGGTTAAAATAGACATAAAAATCAAGATTGACCAAAGTGGCATTCCTATTGAAAAACATCCAAACACAACAATCATTATGTCAACAATCCTCACCTTCAAGAATCAACTTCTCACTAATAAGTATGTTGTATTTGTTTAATGTCATTAGCCTAAAACCAAATAATCAATCATTTACTCATGCATATTGAATTCAAATTTGAATTTATCAAAGCAATAACAATTTATTGTTATATTTGTTTTTTACATGTCTTCATTATTTGTCTTACTTAATTCTATATAAGTTATTATTAATATTATTAACTTAAATTAAAAACAAAATTATAAAAAATGCATTGTTGCTGTTGAAGTGAAGAATAAGGAAACATGGACTTGGTTTTTAGAATGGTTGATTAATGATCTTGGTGGTGATGGATTTTGTTCAAGATGTACATTGTGTCAGATAAAAAAAAGTTAGTAAATGTCAACCTTTCATTCATTACTTTCAACAAAAAGATGTACATTTAAGTCTCATACTTTGATTGATTACTTTGATAGGGACTTTTGCCAACTTTACAACAACTTTTGCCTGGTGTGGACCAAAGGTTCTATGTGCGCCACATATATGCAAATTTTAGAAAGAAATTTGCTGGGAAAAATCTGAAACACTTACTACGGAAGGCAACATCATCAACACACCCTCAAGCATGGGAGGCAGTGATGAGAGAAATAAAAAACGTTAATGAAGACGCCTTTAAACACTTGATTGCTATTCTACCAAGGCAAGTATTGAAAAGTTCAATTGCTTGTTTATTTTTCAAATGCTTAACTCTATTTTTTTTTTTTTACATTTTGGTCTAGGTCAAGATTTACAAGAAGACTTGCTTGTGACACCTTTTTGAATAATATATTTGAAGCATTTAACAGTGTGATATTAGATGCAAGGGGTAAGCCCATCATAACAATGTTGGAAGACATTCGTTTGTACCTGATGAAGATATAGGCAACAAATAGAGAGAAGATAAGTAGATTTCAAGGTTCCCTTTGCCCCAAAATTAATAAGAGACTACAAAAGGAGTTACAGAACACAAAATATTGGATACCTGGGTATGAAATTTAGTGTTTTACTTTATGTTTTGATTTAACATTTATTATAAACTTATGTCATGTTTATCATTTTGTAGTTGGTCAGGGCTGCAAATATTTGAGATCACACACACATCCAACATTACTGAAAAGTTTGTGGTTGATATAGATAAAAGAGAGTGTAGCTGCAGAAAATGGAGTATAACGGGAATCCCATGCTCTCATGCACTCATAGCCATGAGATTTTTAAACATCAATGAAGAAGACTACATCTGACATTGGTTTAGAACGTCAGCATATGAAGAAACATACATTCCAATCATATTCCCTATCAACGGACCTCATCTATGGGAAAGGACTTCAAATCCTAATATTTTGCCTCCACCTAAAAGGGTTTTTCCAAGTAGACCAAAAAAGAAAAGAAGACTAGAGCCTTAGGAGCAAAAGAAGGATGATACACAACTTAGACAAAGCAGAACCCGTAAGAGATGTGGGATATGTAGACAACTTGGGCATAGAAGAAGTAATTGCCCAAAAGGAAGTCAAACACAACAGCAGGAACTTACACCAAACCCAACTCAATCAAGCCATATTACTGAATGCCAGCTTGAACAACCCCAAACTCACCCAATTACAACAACACTTTAGAATATTGATGTACTTTGAATATTATTGTGTTTTGTGTTGTATTTTGCACTTTAGAAGCTATACATTTTGGATATGTATTTTGCACTTTGAATATTGTTTTGTTCTGTGTTGTTATTTTGCACTTTGAATATTGTTGCACTTTGGGTTCTCTTATCATGTATTTTGCTAGCAATATTATTTTGGCTTCTCTAATATCAAACTTGAATATGTATTTTGGACTTTGAACACTTTTTGGTTATCATGTTCTTAATGTCAATATTATACTACAGTAAAGATGTTTGTTTTGTACAATGAGCATGGGCACTTTGTGAAAGGGAACCCTTGGAAGACAATGTTCTTCATTTTCCTATTCTTTCATTATATTCAATAAAATTTACTTGTTTCTCTTATCAATTATTGGTTCCTAATAGAATATGAGTTGCAACCAGTGTTCCAAGTGAGACTGGGCTTATTAATGCTCATACAGGACAAGACATTTTAGTGATTCTTGTTGGTTCTATAGGAAGAGCATGAATTTAGTTTAATATAGTGAAAACTCCCTTGTGTTCAATATACACATAGGGTCATCTATTTATAACAGAACAAATATGGGCTAAGCCCAAAATACAAATAAGAAATAATAACAAACTAACTAAAAAAGATAAAAGATAAAGATAATATATTTAACACTCCCCCTCAAGCTGGAGCATACAAATTGTATGTAACAAGCTTGGAATAAAAAACTCAATCTGAGAACCCCTTAATGACTTGGTCAACACATCTACGAGTTGATTGTTTGACCCAAAAAACTCAGTACATATTTCTTTAGTCAAAAAAATTTCACAAACAAAATGACAATCAATTTCTATATGTTTAGTCCTCTCGTGAAACACTGGATTTGATGCAATTTGGAGAGCAGTTTGATTATCACAACACATCTTCACAGTATGGATGTCATAGAAGTTAAGCTCTTGAAGGAATTGTTTCACCGATATAAGTTCACATGTGAGTGACGCCATCACCTTATACTCGGCTTCAGCTGTTGATCGGGCTACTACATTATGTTTCTTACTTTTCCATGAAAAAATGTTTCCTACCAGAAAAACACAATATCCTGTAGTAGACTATCTATCAATAGGAGAACCTGCCCAATATGCATCACAATATCCATAGACCTGAATGCTTCCTTTATCTTCATATAACAATCCTTGCTCGGGAGCCTTTTGATATACCTTAAAGTGCGAATTAGAGCATTCCAATGGTGAATACAAGGAGTTTGCATGAACTGACTAACCACTCCAACTGCAAAGGATAGATCTGGCCTTGTAATAGTGAGGTAAATCAGTTTTTCAACCAGCCTCCTATACCTCTCTGGATCGGAGAATAATTCACCTTCTTCTATCCATAATTTCTGGTTTGGATCCATGGGGTTGTCTACTGGTCTGCAATCAATCACGCTTGTTTCTTGTAATATATCAAGAGCATACCTCCTTTGGGAAATTACAATTCCATCTTTTGATTGTGTTACTTCAATGCCTAAGAAGTATTTGAGAGTTCCAAGATCCTTGGTTTGAAAATGTCTACAAAAGTACTCCTTCAGTTGAGATATTCCAACAACATCATTTTCTGTAATGACAATATTATCAACATATACTATTAAGTAAACACATTTCCCAAGAGAAGAATTGATGAGTCGATATTTTCTTGACTGTATTTGGTTTATTGCGCTTAAATAAATCAGGGAATTGTACTTAATTGTCCGGTATTTTCCCATTTTTTCTAATTATGCTTAATTTGATCGGAAATTCTTATTTTAGTTAATTTGAATTTTCTGAGCTGATTAATTGCATTTTTAGTTGCAGGGAAATTTTGGAGATATCTTTTGGAGCATTAGGAAGGAGGCAAATTAATTGAAGACTCTCCACAAAGACAATTTAGAATTAATCAAGCTTAGTTTAGTAATTTAGTAATTTGTAAATCAATTTTTGTAATGTGGGCTAATTTTGCTAAAGTAGACCAAGCCCAAATGGTAGAAGGACACATAGCACTTTAGGGTTTTTCTTTTGGTGGACCCACCCTTTGTAAAAGACTCTCACAGCCTAGGAGGGCAGTCGACACTTCACTGGGATTAAAAGGGCTGCAACACTTTTTGGATACTCTGGACTGGAACAATTTGGAATGGGCACCACACTCTACAGGAATTTTGGTTGAATGAAAAATGGGGCATCCAGCCACCACTTGCTTTTAAGTTTCCGCCACTTGCTTTTAAGTTTTTTTTTTTGGGAACGTTTTCTTTTTGTTGCCGAGAATACACTTGTACGCTGGTTACAATTTGTGGAACGGAAGAAGCATACTCTTGTCCCTTCATTTTGTTTATTTTATGCACTTTGGTGTGAAGCTTGCATTCAATTTCTTTTTACTTAAAAAGTGTTGCAGTCGCCACTTACATTTGGTCTTAGTTTGAATGTTAATTGGAGGAAATGATGTGAAAGCTGGAAGAGAGGTGCTAGTTGCTTGTTTCCGTGAGTTGAAGAGCACATTTCAAACTTTTAATTAGCATTAGGTGGGGTGAATCCCTCTGCAACGCTGCACCCAGTGGTCCGTGAGAATGAAGAGGAGATTGGAAGTCTCGGCCAGCTGGAGAAGGATGGGAAGTTTTAGCTTTCTTTTTATTTTAGTGAAATGGTAAGTAGATTGGTGATGGTTTCGGTTGATTCATTAGATGTGTGCAGAGTTATGGGTCTCTTGGTCAAAGGGGAGCCTTTCCTTAGCAAGTATTTACGGTCTGGATGGGACCTCCCTTAAGCACATTTGGTCTTCATTTTCTTTCATGAGAAAAGCAATTGATTAGATGGGTGTAGGTACACTTGTACGAGGTTGGTTTTGAGAGAAGAAGTGTAATTCATATGTTTTGGAGAAATGGTGCAGGGATGGTACGGTGGTTTGGGAAATGTGGTCTAGCTACCACGGTCTACACAGTGAGGAGGAAAGAAGTAACAAATGGATTAGGTGGGAGTTGGTGGGAAGGCACGGGTTTCCAAAGTAGAAGCAATTTCATTTTATCTTTTGCACGTTGGAAGAATGGAGCCCATGGCCAAGCTGTCACACCCAAGGGCAATCACCGCATGGAGAACATTTTATTTCAGTTGGAATTGATGTTGAGTCACGTGAATGGTAGACAAAGTTTGTGTTTTGTTATTTCTCTTGTTTAGAATATTTTAATTTATATGTTGCATTGTTTTTCATCTTCTTAATTTAGTGTTGCATGTTAATCATTTTAATTATGTCTGGATATTTGTCTCTTGTATTGTTAGGTTTAGCACCGTCTTTTACTTTAATGTTGTCTAGTATTTTTGGTAGTGATAATTTAACTGTCGTGTAGCTTAGGTTAGTCAGGTTGGTTGTTAATAAAGTTACTTTGCTTCCCTGAGACTTTTGAACTTTAATTGCCATACTGCTGCTTTGATTTTGCTCAATATTTAATCTGTTGTCTGCCTGCGATTAGGTATATGCTTAGTTGCCTAATCGGTGTTAATTCTTCGCTTAGTTGATTATATTGTATGGTGGATGACTGATTAAATTTGTGCATTGCATTCGCTTAGTCTGTAATTTTGAAGATCGAATTAGCCTTCGCTTAGTTGGGTGATTCGTGTCGGATTTGGATTAGAGTAGTGTGTAATTGTCGTTGATCTGTGATAGGAAGCATTGTAATTAAGTTAATGACCAACCGTTTTCATTCTGTCTTTGAAACCATTTTTACATCTGTGTTTACATTTCTATTTGCATCCGTGTTTTAATTTAATTCGTTTGCATTCACAAAACCTTTCACAACCCCCCCCCCACTTCGTGTTTGACCTAATTCTCGAACCACATTTGATCCTTGAGAGACGACTTAGGAGTCAATTCCTAGTCTATACTGCATTCTTTATGCACATTAAATTTGTATGGGGTGCGACACCCATCAAGAATGACAGTAAAAAACCGAATGGTTTGCTTCACTACGTTTTAGCCCAAATTTTTGAACAATTAAGCTAAACTTTCCAAATCAAGCACGTGGTGATTCCTTGAGGCCATATAGAGATTGATACAATTTGTATACCATACCACACTCCCCCTAAGCAACAAATCCAGGGGGTTGCTCCATATAAACTTCTTCCTCAAGATCACCATGTAGAAAGGCATTCTTGATATCCAATTGATGAAGTGGCCAGTGGCGAATGGCTGTCATGGCAAAGAAGAGGCGAATAGTAGTCATCTTGGCTACAGGAGAGAAAGTGTCACGATAATCAAGACCATAAACCTGAGTGTAACCTTTTGCAACAAGTCGGGCTTTGAGCCGATCAATTTTACCATCAGGGTCGACTTTAACTGCATACACCCATCGGTAACCAACCACCTTTTTGCCCGGGGGAAGGACCACCGGCTCCCAAGTATTATTGTGGTCAAGAGCCTGCATTTCTACAATCATAGCTTGTCATCATCTAGGATGATCAAGTGCTTCTTTCATATTCTTGGGTATAACAACAGAAGATACTGAGGATAAAAGAGAAAAATAGGAGGGCGACAATCGATGATAGCTAAGAAAATTATAAATAGTATGAGGGTTTTGAGTGGAACGAGTACCTTTTTTGAGGGCAATAGGCCATGCTGAATCATTTTCACCCAGAGGCATGGGAAAAGGTGATGAGGGAGAAGAATCTAAAGAAGGAGATTCACCATTGTCTTGGGGAGGTGGACTATCCATTGGGGCCCTGTGTTGGATGATCTCAGTATGTGGAGAAACGGGTGCAAGAGGATTCGGATCAAGACTTGGAATGACAGAGATCGGTGCAGGAGGATTGGGATCAAGACTTGGAATGACAAAGACAGGTAGGAGGATTGGGATCGAGACTTGGAATGATAGAGACAGGTGAGTTATTTAACTCAGCCATTGGAATAAGAAGGACCTGTTGGAAGATAGAAACATCCTGGACAAATGGAGAGAAGTAAGGAGTTTGTTCAAAGAATGTGACATGTTAAGACTCCAGCAAGTGTACCGAATCGTATCAAGTAATATAAATGGTAAGACCAAGTATCGTTTTTCCTAGAGACTCATTGGCCTAGACAGTCATGTGATTTGTTGATTATTTAAGACTTGAAAAACGAAAATCAGTGTTTATAATGCAAAAAGTAAATATGCATGCAAGTGTTGATCAATTGACAAAAGAAAACGCAGGTGAATGATGTATGGAGGAATTATGTTGTTGGAATTTCCGACTTATCCTATCCACTCTCATGTATTTATGAATTCAACTCCTTCATTAATTTTAATGTCACTTTTTAACTTACCCTAAACCCGATGTCTCGGTGAAGAGAGCCTACTCTTAATTACTAGTTTACAATGTCTTGTCTCCCTAGAAATTAATTATGCAGTACATTCGCACATAAGCTTAAAGGCAATCGGTCCTTCTATCCCTATGTCTAGGTAATATTGCTCCCGAGAGAATTTCCCCAAGTCTAGATTTCCCCGTATGTGTCCATATCGACAAAATCAATGATCACGCAATTGAATGAGTTAAACAAAGAATGCATAGAGTAAAGAGGAAAAACCCTAACAATTAATGAAGTAAAGCATATATAATAATAATCAATTCAATACATGAGAGTTTCAAAGGATTACATCATTTCCCAACAACAATGGAGGTTTAGTTCACCATAGACATGGTGAAACAAAATGAAAAAAATGAAAAAAATGAAAGATAGAACCCTAGAAATTGTAGATTGGAGCTTTCGCATCCAAAATCCACCTCCGAGGGGTGAAAGGAGTGTATCTGCGCCTCTTTCTATCAAAAGATAGACCCTCTAGGTCGACTAAATCCTTATATAGCTTATAAAAAATATCATAAAATTGGCCTAGGCCCACGCTGACAGCGCTCAACGCTGGAATTGCCGCTCAGCGGTTGGTGCGATACTTGGAATAACGCTCAGCGTTGACGCCCAGGCGCATGGCAGTGAATTCATTGAAGACTCTGGCGCTCAGCGGTAAAAGTGCCACTCAGAGGTGGCTGTGGCACTTGTATTTCCCCTCAGCATTGGCGCTTAAGCGTCAACCAGAGAACTCCGCAGCAAGGATAGCACTCAGCGGCAGAAATGGCGATCAGCGCCATCTGCGATTCTGCTTTTACGCACTTTTCCTGCTTCTCTTGAATCCAACTCCTTACTACTTCAACTTCTTTCATCCAAATCATGTTAATTCCTGCCAAAACAAGGAAAACCAATAATCCAACCTTCAACTCTCTTATTCTCTAACTTAAGCAAAAAACATGATTTCAAGCTAGTTTCTAAGTCATAAAGGGTGTTTTTAGTATCAAAATTAAGTATAAAAATAACGGTATTTCAATCGTGCAGGAGGATTGGGATCAAGACTTGGAATGACAGAGATCGGTGCAGGAGGATTGGGATCAAGACTTTGAATGACAAAGACGGGCAAGAGCATTGGGATCGAGACTTGGAATGATAGAGACGGGTGAGCTATTTGACTCAGCCATTGGAATAAGAAGGACTTGTTGGAAGATAGAAACATCCTGAACAGATGAAGAGAAGTAAGGAGTTTGTTCAAAGAATGTGACACTGGAAAACATGTAATACTTCTTGGTTTCAGGAGAGTAACACCGATATCCTTTTTGGAGTCGAGAATAGCCTAAGAAGACACATTTGAGAGCACGAGCAGAGAGTTTGTCTAGACATGGAGACATGTCATGAACAAAACATACACAGCCAAACACTCGGGAAGATGTATGAAAGAGATGATCATTAGGAAAAAGAATGGAGAAAGGGACTTTATTATCAAGAGAGGAGGAGGGCGTCCTATTAATAAGATAACATGCAGTTAAGATGGCATCCCCCTAGTGATGGACAGGAATATGGGCACCAAGCAAAAGGGTACGCACAGTTTCAATCAAGTGTCTATTTTTTCGTTCTACTATACCATTTTGCTGCAGTGTATGAGGACAAGTAGATTGATGTAAGATACCATGGGAACTCAAGATGGCAGAAAATGAGGATGAGAAATACTCTTTTGCATTATCACTTCTTAATATTTTGATTACTTGACGAAATTGATTCTTGATTTCATTCAAAAATGATGTAAAGATAGTTAACAATTCAGAACGATTTTTCCTAAGATAAACCCAAGTACATCTTGAATATTCATCAATGAAGGTAACAAAATACCTAAAACCAAATGAGGAGATACAACTAGGTCCCCATATATCAGAATGGATGATGGAAAAATGAGAATTACATATTGATTGAGACCATTTAGGAAAGGAAGATCTAACATGTTTTCCTAATTGACATGACTCACATTCTAAGGTCTGGATACCACTAAGTTCAGGTCACATCTTTTTTAATTTGGATAAATGAGGATGACCAAGTCAATCATGTAGCACTTTAGGATTAGGAGCAGCAACACAGGACACCCTTGGATGAGATCCAAAATGGTATAATCTGCCAGCTTCATATCCTTCTCCAATCTGTCTCCCTGAACCACGCTCCTGTATAACAAAAGATTTGTGATCAAATGTTATTGAACAATTTAACATTTTGGTCAACTGGCTTAGGGAAATTAAATTAAAAGGACAATTAGGGACAAAAAGGATAGAGTTGAGATAGAGGGAGGAAGACAAGGAAACATGATCAACTCCTTTTAAGGAAGTTTTAGATCCATTTGCAAGGGTTATGAAATGAGATTTTTCTCGAAAGGACATAGATGAGAACAAAGAGGTATTACCATAAATGTGATCAGAAGCACCTAAGTCAATTACCCATGAATTTTGACCTTCCATGGATTGAGAAATGTAGGATGTTGATGTACTTGGAGATTGAGATGATTGTGCCAAGCTACTGGACTTTAACCTTAGATATTCTTGATATTCATCCTCAGTGAACTTAGAAGTGGAAGTTTCAGTCTTTGAAACATTGGCGACTGACAAAACCGTGATGATGGCCGATGGTGGATGATCAGCAACGGCGAACGACGACGGCAGTTGACGGCTGGCGACGGTGGCCTGTGACGGCGAACGACCAGAGGTGGTGGCCAGCGACGATGGACGGCCGACGGGTGGCGACCGGTGGTGGACGGTCGGTGGCGAATAGCAACACCGAACAGATGCGAGACAAAAACCAGAGCGGGATCGACCCGCTCTGATACGAAGTTGAATATAGTGAAAACTCCCTTGTGTTCAATATAAACATATGGTCATCTATTTATAATAGAACAAATATGGGCTAAGCCCAAAATACAAAGAAAAAATAATAACAAACTAACTAATAAAGATAAAAGATAAAGATAATATATCTAACAAATTTTCATAAGGATTGCAAGTTGATAATCTTTAATTCATCATCTAAACTTACCAAAACAAATTATATTTAGTAAAAAACTATATATTAAAGTACATTTAAAGCATAATATGAGTTCATCAATATCACAAACATTATATATTAAACTATATTTCATATTTTTCATTCATTTAATAACAAAGAAAGATTACAATATACCCAAGTTCTTCATGACAAAATGTCATTGATACAGCACTTCAAGGAATTTAAAACATAACAAGACAAGCAAGGATGATGTTAATGAACACCATGAAACATAGCATCCATATTAACACCTTCTCCCTTTTCTGACAAACCAAAACTGATTTTTCCATATTAATAATCTTTCTCCTTTGTCATCCAATTGTACTATCTCTTTCATCTACATTATCTTCATTTTGTCACTCTCAATACAGCAACCTCTCCATAATAGCATATTTGGGTGCCAACCAATCCTCTTGATGAACCACCACGAGAGCCCCCCCCCACCCCATGATCAAGACGAACACTAATTCAACGACATTTCCACGCAGAAGGACAAAAGTAGCCTTCGTCAACTGGAACAAGTAACCCCACCCCAAACCGCAACAACGAACCCCAACGAAAGAAGAGAAGAAGAACACTTCCTCAACTTAAGGCACCCACCTCAGAAGAACAAAAACAACTTCCTCAACTAAGAAGAAGAACAAAAACACCTTCCTTAACTAAGAAGAAGAACAAAGATGGAGGAAGAGTGTGTTAGAAAGAAGAAGAAGACTTGAGTTAGGGCACCCACCTGAGCTCCTTCGTTACAAATCTTAAGGCAACCACGTATAAGGTTCCCTTTTGTAATCAAACCACATTTTCATATTTGTCATTCTTAAAAAGTTTGTTTTTGCTACGTTAGCTCATTGTTTTGTCACATCACCAATCATTTAACTTCGTTGTTACCAACTTAACGGATAGGACTTGATTAATACAATTACACCACATTGGAACACAATAGAGGCACTTTTAAAAACGGGTACTAACAAGACACAAAACTTTCTAGAGACAAAAAAGCAATTAAGCCTTTATTTTACTTTTACAAGTTTTTTTTTTTTTCTAAATAAGAGTCAATCTTCTAATCTATTCCCTCATATTTATTGAACACAGATTTTAATCATCCACATTTTCATGTTACAAATATAATTAAACAATCAAAATGTTAACTTTATTTTATATCAATATTTTTAAAATAAATATATAAGAATACTGCAATCCTTTTAGAAAAATGACAATGCTTACAATTTGATATAAATTCTTATTGTAATAAAATAATGTGTAACCTTACAAGCTTTTTATCAACTAATAATTAAAGAATTGAAGATTATTATATATGACATTGATATGTAAAGTTATTATTTACATTTATGTAAAGCTAGAATTGTTTAGAAGAAAGTTAAAAAGACACTTGTAATGACGTGTAAAATTAAAAAACCAAACAACGACAAAAGTTTCAACCACTGAATCGTGAGAAATGAAAAAAAATAAACTTATATTTAAGGCTTTTACTTTCTGCACTTCCACAATGTCCTTGTGCATTCCTTAGATTTTTAAAATGACCATTTCACCTTCTGAAACAGTGACTTTCGAAACAAATACTCCAAAAACTTTTTGGAACAAGTTTTCTAAAGTTTTCGAAACAATATTTCCAGAATAAAATTTCTGACATAAATGAAACTATAAAAAACAAAATAAAATTTTGAAAATGAGAGTTTCGGAAAAAAAAATTCCAAAACTCAGTCTTTTGGTATGAATTTTTTGGAACATCCCCACATGTAACATGTTTCGAATTGCTTTTTCCGGAACACATACATTTCAAAAAAGACTTTTGAAAATGAGTTTTTTTTTTCACATTTTCTCTCTTCTTCCCTTGCAGTGTTCTCCCACTCTTCTTCCTCTACACCAGCAATGATGATGGTGGTGAACGGTGATTTTAATGGCAACAGTGGTAGTGTGGTGCAGAGGTAAAGGGTGTTTTTCATTTTGGAGATAGTTAGTAATTGTGGGAATGTAGAAAGAAATAGCCTATATTTAAAAGAGGTTGCTTCCGCTTTGAGATGTCTAGCACATTGTTAACACTTCCCTCTATATGATTAATAGCCATCTATAATAAGATCATTGTTAGCAATTACGAGATTGGAAAACCAAGGAGCAAGAAAAACATTGTACAATACACACAAACTAAATGACAAATTTTGCACTGGTGTTGAAACATTGGTATACAACTTGCATTGTGTAGTATAAAATTATTATGGTAAAAAAAAAAAGACTACAGTATATAGAACCATACTTGTATAAGTTACTTCCTTGGATCACCATTAAATGACAGTATGAATGCCAACTTTACAATGTATAACTCATTTAGCTGTTTTATGGCCCTGTGTTTTGGTTTGGCTTGCTGCTGCAGACATTATGCGCAAACGACTGGCAATTTCTGTGAAGGATGGTCTGACTGCAGGATTGGGAGCCCAGCATTGTTCCATCAGTGTTCTCCATTCAGGATCACAGTTACTTGGGATGGTTGGCCTTAATGTGTTATTTACAATTCCACCTGTAAGGGGAGACACAGATTAGTGATAGGTTCTACACAGAAATCCTTTTTGAATAATTTTTTCCATAGACTCGTGTATTGAAGAACTAGACTAGAGATATCATCAAATTATAGCATATAAATGAATGAGTTTCACCTAATAATTTGATTTTGTAAGGTTGAAATAGGTTTTAAAATCCAATTTTTAAGAACTAGAATAGATTTTAGTAAAGGAACCATAAGTTTATGGACCCTCCAAAAGTGATTCTACTTTACCAGTCAAATAGAAACCAATTCTTTCAACATCAGTTTCTTTTTCCAAAACCAAAATGTGAACCACACAGATAGTCTAGAAAGTTAGCTAAAAACAAACATAAGCCCAGTCAACAGTAAAGTCTACAATCATACTAAGGTAGGTATAGATTTTGAATGTGTGCACACAGTATATTTTGTGCTGATAATTTTTATGGACAGAATCGCTTGCTATTTTATTTTTTTTCAAATATCTTAATCCAAAAAATTTTGATTAAACGATAAGGAATATAGAAAGCTAATCCAATCGCTCTCTCCAAAGGATTCTCTTATCAGAATCTGTAAGGAATACAAAATAAGCTATAATTCAATAGCATGTTTACTCTATCAATTTCTTATATAAACTTCATCCATTTACAGAACAATAAAGAAAGTTGCTGAAGGTATGCTAGATACTTAAAAAGGTGTATATTTTTGTTTTTTTAATAAAGAACTAACAATATCCATCATTATCTGGTTATAGCATGTTTTGTTTCCCAACCATTCCTACCCAACACTGGTCTGATGTGAAGCAACAAGGGGCATCTTCTATATGTTTGACCTGATTTCAATGGAATTTTGTGATCCTTGTTATGATTATACTATTTAGGGTATTTTACAACTTGACCCCTCTTTTACCCTATCCTATGCATAATCTCAATTTTAACAATGTTGCTATATTCTACTGTCTAATGTTTTTTCCTTGAATTCAATTTCAAGAAGCCACAAAAAAGACTAGTAAGGATAAGAGATGAGAATAAGATATTACCTATAATTGCACCATAATGCATATTGGCATATGGCTCCTCACCGGTAAGAATTTCCCATAATACAATGCCAAAGGAGAACACATCAACCTACAGATAAGGGTAACAAACTAAAATGAATTTCAACAATTTCCTTCCCAGATACTATTAAGATGTAAACTGCAAATATCCCTTATGAAACAAAAGATTTTAAAAGGTGGTAATAAGAGAATGAAATAAGTAACTTTGAATGCTCGAAATTTAAAATTGTCAAATAAAAATAATTCAACAGGAACTTCCTGGAAACCGGAGTATCGTGAACTGGTAGAGTTTTATTTTCACGTGAGATAAAAGAAATTTAGACGTCTAGAACAAGAAATGAATACTGGACCACATTTCCTTAGTTAAATTAAATTTCAATTGGGTCAATTGATTGAAGAAAAACATTTTATACAGATAAGTTGAAATATTACCTTTTCTGAGACCTTATTGCTGCTGCCATTCAAAAGCTCTGGTGCCATCCAAGGTAGTGTCCCACGAACACCACCAGTAACCAAAGTATTTCGCTTAATTTTTGATAAGCCAAAATCACCAACCTAGGTAAGAAAATTTCTCAGTCAACACAAAAAGTGATCTTCCATGCTGATAGAAAACTACTACCAGCCCCAGTCTACATACCTTGCATATTGGACGTAAAGGATCTTTCAAGTTTACAAGCAAATTGTCACATTTTAAGTCAAAATGCACAATGTTTTTTGAGTGCAAATATTCCATTCCAAAAGCAGCATCCATTGCAATTATCAGCCTCTTGCGACGATCAAGATACCTAAATATAAAATTATTGTAAGAATCTTGAACAAAAATCATATAAAAAAAACTGGACATATAATTCAACACTCATGCTCTTGCTGACTCAATAAACTTTAGTAGATCTGATTGACGATCACACAATTATACCAAATCATGAAGTTTTCCCAATAAATATCCATGCATTCTATCCAAGAAATAAGTTGGAATAGGACAGATCTCTTTTCAACAAATTTGAGGCAGTAGTAAGCCTTAATCTTATGCACTATAACAGAGATGCAAAATCTATTTTCAAAAGCATTACCTATCCTTGCGAAGTAATACATGCCTAAGAGAACCATCCACCATATATTCTGCCACAGTGGCCATTGTACCACCTGGCCCATGCTGTACCACACCATAAAATGCAACCACATTTGGATGATGAAGCTTGGAAAGAATGTCAGCTTCCCGCCAAAACTCCACAGTCTGGGAAAAGAAGCAAATATCAGCTCACCTCAAAATGTATCATGGTTAAAGAAATTCAATGACAGAAAGAATCGTTTTCTTATTTTATTTTAATGAAAACATAAAATAGTGCATCCAATACAACATCCATTAAATAAAAAGTTACCAATCTCTCTTGTTCAGATGACCGACCCGTGAAGCAGCTCTTCTTTATTCTTTTAATAGCAACATCTGTTCCTCTCCATTTTCCATGATACACAGTCCCAAAGGTACCAGAACCTAATTCTCGCAGCTCCTCAAGATCTTCATTCTTAATGACCTACCAATTTGCATAGAAAACAAAGAAATAAACGAAGTCATGAACTAAATATTTTCAGGTTTCAGATCAGCACTACAGTATGATATAATTTACACATTCCAAAATTGTGAATACACACACACACACACATAACAGCTAAATGGCCAAATAAACAAACTTTATAAGGTCAAAAGAGAGAAATATTCTAAAACAGCACATCTTGAACAAGAGGCTTTGTTAGGGTATAAGGTGGGAGGTAATGATAAGGGTTGGAAAGTATATGAGAAGGAGAAGAAAGGTAGGAGGGAAATGAGGCCGAACGATATTGACCGTAAAGGCCGAACAGTGGAAGGCATGGAGAGGTTAGGCTGAACGGTGAACAAAGGGGAACGGTGGACAAAGGGAAACGGTCAGGCCGAACGGTAGACAAAGCAGAGCGACCAGGCCGAATGGTGGACAACGGGGAGCGACCAAGCCGAACGGTGGGAGGCAGGGAGCGACCAGGCCGAACAGTGGGAAGCAGGGAAGGACCTGAGCGATTAATAATTAGTATAAATAAAGCTAGAGTCTAGGGTTAAGGGTACGCTTTTGATTATTAAGTTTTGTGACAGACATTATTGTCTTGTGAAGGAGGTTATGCTCCCAATTATTGTTTACTTTTGTTTATTCAGATATTACCATCAATAAAAGATATTCATTCGTTTAATTCCATTCTTTTATTATTCTTTTGCTTGTTTTGAGTGTGTAAGAGGGTGATTTCGTTACGTCTCCTACTCGGATACGCAACAGGCTTATTAACTTTTGTTTAAAGACAATAAGAATCTACATGTTAGAGAAGCTAAATATTTTACAAAAATATGTGCCAAAGAATGCCAGACTACATTTAGCCCACGAGAGGAAGAGGTATAGTGTAAGGGCAACAAGAATGATGCAGCACAAGCATGGTACTATAACATGTAACTTGTGCATTTTTTATTTATATACAGATTTAATTAGATATCTTCCTTCATTAGGATTAATTGGTCAACGTTTCCTTGTTGCTATAACATGTAACCTTTGCATTTTTTTATTTATATACAGGTTTAATCAGATATCTTCCCTCATTAGGATTAATTGGTCAAGGTTTCCTTGTTTGTGGTAATTAAGTCTGATTTGATGTCCATAATTCAGGCATAGCATTATGATCGAAGTTCTATAAAAACTAATACTTGTGTTCTTTAAATTATCAGAAAATGATACTCAATTCTCCCCATGTTCCAAGTATTAGATTGCTCAACCTTGGGGCTCTGCATCCGGGCTAAAACCCTAGCCATCTTGCTTGAAAGCTTCCTTGATTGCAATCACCCTTAGTTGAGACATCTTTGGAGGGCTGTCTTAATTGCAGCCTAATGGTTGGTGGATTAGTCCTACAACTAGAAATATGCCTTAAAGCTTATAAAGTTTGGGCAGTCCTCACTTAAGAAGCTGGTTTTGTAAAATTAAGTTAGATCCTAATATCAATTTCTAAGATATCCTCGTCACATCCAGCTTAGGCAGCCTTCATTGTCACCCTTTCCTTCAATTGTTCAAATGAAAATTGGGAATAATATTTATCAGCCAACACATAATCACTTCCATTGCCATTAAGTAACTACTTGCACAACCTTGTTCTCTATAATCTCCTTAGCTGTTAGAATAGGCTTAAAATAGGCCTGAAATAGGCTTTACTAAAATGCTGTTTTGTGCTGTACCTATCTCTACCTAGGATCCTAGAAATGCCTTTACTTGTTTTTTACTCTTTCCTCTCCTCATTGTATATGAGAACAATCTACCGTTAATGTTAGGGTATAAGGTGGGAAGATATTCAGTATAAGTTAATTAGAGTAAATAAATATAGTATAAGTTAATTAGAGTAAATAAATATATATTCCAGGAAAATATTCAATATAAGATATTCAGTATAAGTTAATTAGAGTAAATAAATATATATTCTAGGAAAATATTCAATATAAGATATTTATAAATAAGGATATATGTTAGGATAATATATGGGGAGATATTTATATATAGGGATATTTATATTAAATGTAAATATATTCTAGGGAAATATTTAGTAAGAGATGGACGGGAAATAATTAGTATAAATAAAGTTAGAGTCTAGGGTTAAGAGTATGCTTTTGATTTGTGAGTTTTGTAAGAGAGGTTATGCTCTCAGGTAACTGACGGAGATCCTACTCCCAGTTATGAGAAATAATTGACGGAGGTTATGTTCCCAATTATTGTTTACTTTTGTTTATTCAGATATTACCATCAATAAAAGATATTCTTTCGTTCAATTCCATTCTTTCATTATTTTTTTGCTTATTTTGAGTGTGTGAGAGGTTGATTTCGTTACGTCTCCTACTCGGTCACGTAACAGTTAATATATAAACATGAGAACCTAAGAGGGGAAAAATTAAGCTCTCAAAAGAATATTGTTTCTTTTTTATTTATCTTGAGTTAGTATCAGAGCACGTCAATTTTGCTCTACCTGTCTTAGTCTTGTCCAGTAAAGTCTCACTAAGTCCCTATCATATACCTGCTGCTACACCCTCACAGCAGTCTGTCCCTCTTTTGAAACTGGTTGTGTTACCCACTGTCTCAAAGACATAGTCTAGCTCCTCATCCCTTCTGAGTCTTCTGCATCCACTGATTTTCTTTCCCAGAACTGTTAATAAGCATTTCATGTAAACCAGGTATAAGTCTGGATTTTATAATTCTAGGCTGCAGGGTTTCATAATACAAAGCTCAATTAGTGGCTAAAGGGTTTCATCAAGTCCGTGGCTCTAATATTTTCTCCTGATGTTAAACCTGCTACTATCAGACTCATCACTCCTGCCCTCACTAGTAATTGGGAATTATTTCAGTTGTATGCCAGTAATGCTTTTCTTATTGGCTTCTTGGATGAAATAGTATATATGGTGCAGCCCCCAAGATTTGAAGTTGAAGAGAAATCTCTCGTTTGTAAACTCAACAAGGCCCTATTTGGCCTGAAAACAAGCACCCATGTGGTAGCTACCATGTGCCTTTCTCTAATTTTAAGGAACCACCCATGTGGTAGGATTAATTAGGAGTTAATTAAGTATTAAACATAGGATTAGTTGAGTTAACTTTAGCTTAAGCAATCTTATGTTTGCATTTGGGCTTGCTAATGTTTCTAAACACTTGAGAGGTGTTTTTTCCTCTTCAAAACCATGGCATGCTTCTTATAAAAGAGAGTCAACCTCTCTTGTAAAATCACTTTTGAAGATTGAATGAAATCTTCCTTGTGAGTTCACTTTGAAAGTCTAAAGAGTTATCTATTCTTGTCTTGGTTCTTATCTTGAGAAGCTTTCTCCAGTAGCGAATCTTCTTGCACTTATCCTTTGGGATTTATCACAAAGGTGGCATGTTCTTTCTCGTTTCTAAGTCTCAATCCATTTTCTAATTTCTTTTGCAAAATGTTTTTGTTTTACATGTTTTTCATTGGGTTGGTGAGATACAAATTTGAATCACCAAGGGACATGCTTCGGCAAGCTTGTTCTCTAACACCTCTTGAGTTGATCAAGATCTTACCATCCTCCTAAGCTCCACGTCACTCCATAATAACTGCCACTGCCAGCATTATTTCTTTCCTTCTTCATCTACCCCTTCAATCTAAAATCTCTTGTGATTTAATAACCATAGGCTTCCTTACCAGATAACAGAGACTTACAATTCTTGCTACTAGTGATTCCATTCTTGCTTCTATTTTGGCATGCACCATGAATTGCTCCCAAAATATGGGAGCTCTAATACCCGTTGATGGATGATAGATACCCATAAGTTAGGTAATTAGGTTAATTGGACAAAGAAATAAAGGGGTTTGTGTTAGAAAGAATGAGACAGGACCTGCATTTGATTATGCCCATAAAGGGCAGGTTTATGACCAGCATCTTACTGTACATAGAAATAATTATAAACAGTTTATGGACTTTTGGTAAATAAAATAGTAGAGTGGATCCAGACCTCTTGAAATATCTAGAGAAGTGTATTGGCTCCTTGCGGGCTTCTCCCTAGTTTTATCTAATAAAAATCAATTCTTTCTCGTTGTTATGATACCAGTTCTATCAATAAAACTGGATAAGGAAAAGAAATAAGACAGGAAATATATGAAGAATGCTTTGGTATTATTCTCTAGCAGAACTCTTGTAACAGTCAAAGATGAATTACAATAGTACACAGGTTATTCAACAGATCCTGATTTCTCCCCGCTCTCTAAGAGTTAAATCCTTTCCAGAAATAATAAGATAGATCCCAATCTCAATCCTTTTCTTATTTATCGGCAACATGACTCATTCAACCTATTACATACTGATCCATTAAGAGAAGACACAGCCGGGGTCTACAGAGTATTAAATATTCTTTAAAACCTTGGAGAGACTCGGAAGATAAATATTGCAAGTTCTAATTGCTGCTATGACGAACTCTACATCTGCACTAAGCTTTAAATGAAAGATAAATGTAAATTAGATTAACGTGAGTGAGATGTCCAAGTCTAGATTATATGGATCCAGATCCAATAAATTATTAATACCAATACACTTCTGAAATCTGAAGAATCCAAATCAAAATTATGTAACAATGGTAATAAAGAAGTAACTAAGAAGCAAGCCTGCAATACATCATACCCAAAAGACAATTCAGTATATGTGATCAACAGAGATACAGCCTTATGGGTACACATTATATTGTTGTAACCATACATAGAAAATTGTCATATTTGAGATTTGTATCATAGGCACTACTCATAACCATATCTAATAGAGTAGACTTACTCAAGTATACTCTAATAGTTATAGTTATTCCTGCATGTTGACACATACACAAATAACCCATTTACACAAGTGAGATGATCAGTAACTCTTTGCAACACAGGTGAAAGGCTTATTGGGAAGGCAACAGAGCCTCCAGTTTGCCCAAAAATATCAAAACATGTTCCATGTATGAAAAAAGTATATAAGAAATGTCGCATGTATAAGAACATGATTTTACCTGCACAGTACTAATGTCAATATCTCCAAAAGAAGGATCAAGGGCTGGAGATAGGTTGCTATTTTTCACATCAAATTTGCCATCCTAAATTGAAGCAAAGATCTTTGTTATTGGAAATGCAGATGTGTACAAAGAAATATAATAAAAAAAGTAGTACCTCAAACTCTGACCCTTGCATTCTTAGATTTTCCATCATAGCATCAAACTGCATACTCTCATTTTCCTTAAGCTGGGATTGATTATAATTAGACTTCAGAATGGTAGTTTCAGTTTCAATCCTTACATGTAAGTCCTCAGGATTTTCTTCATTAAATTTGAGATGGGAATCTTCATGATGTAGGGGATCTCCATCGGTTGTTAGCGGCATAACATGATGAGTTCTATTATCTTCTGTTTCTCCTATCCCAGGTGGAAAACCAAGATGATCTTGATCCATAAGAGAGATGTTATCAAGCCCTTGTGCTAATTTATGAAAATATGACCATCTTTTGGGTTCATGGTTTTCCATATTTATGCTTAAGCCTACTCCATCTCCAGACAATGGATGCAGACTGGAGGGGTCTTCTCCATGTATTGCTTTAGAAAACATATCTGAAAGCAATTCCCGGGGAAATCGATCATCAATGTCAATAAGAATGTCCCCTTGAGATTGTTTGGAAACAACATTTTGGGGGAAATCTTGATTAACATCTTTAGTTACACTCCCAGTTACAGATACAGGTACTTCTTCCACCAAACAACCATCATTTGATTCCTTCCCTGAGGCTTCACCCCAATCAATCTCTGGAAGATTGGATGCTAGATCATCAAGACGCTTAGCAGAGGAAACATGATGCAAAGTAGGAAGATCTGATTTACCATCTTTGGTTTTGGTCTTGGTTTCAGTTTCGTCAAGCAAGGGCTTAATTTGGCTATCTTTACGATAATTTTCAGTTTCAACATCTTTAGTTCCTTCATTACTTGACAACACTGGCTTCAACTCAGGGTCTGTGAGCTCAGATAATTTTGACTTAATAAGACTGTTTGTATCGGGCAACGGTTTGCTCATTTGATTTTTGGAAAACCCATTGTCAGTGGTATGGCCATCTGCATGCAAGGGCTTTTCTGCATTACCTAATTCGTCAGTTGGATGCAAGTTGCCCCCAGATTCTGTTACTGGGTCCTCTGGGTTGACATCAGAAAGTAAATCTGACACGTGAAGTTGAGAACTGTGTGTGTCATCTGACTTTGAGGAACGATTCAGCAACTCCACTTGCTCCCTCGGAGTTCTTTCTGAATAATAAACTCTTTCAGGAAGTGGAGGAGGATGAAGACAACTCAAATCAATTGCATTTGGATGGGAATCAACACAAGCAGGAACAAATGCACTGCTAGAAGTAGAAGACAACTCTTCATAATCCTTGTGCTGAACCTTTTTTGTTGAAGGTAATGAAGGTGGATGTCCCTCAGGCATGGTAACTACAACCGATGCTTCAGGAAAATTACTTTTTAAGCCACTATCAGAGGTTTGTAAGGGAGCTGGAGACGTGGTTTCTGAGGTTAAAACATTTTCAGAGTCACTCCCTTGCTTAACTGAATTATCACTTATCTTTTTCACCTGCGTTGCAGATAACTGAGAATTTTGAATTTGTAATCCACTAGATACATGGTCTTCATTCTGAACCCCTTGTTGATTGTTAAGCAGATGAGGAGCCATAGGAATAAAAGTCTCTCCAACAGGGTTATGAGTGGAATTAAGGCCATGGTGAACAAAATATTGACGACTATAATCCCCAAATTGAGGCATTTGGTCACCATAAGAAAGTTGATCAAGTTCATAAGAAACTGAGGGATTTGGTAGAACTGCTTGTGAAGAATGAATAGTCAATGAAGGATCAGATTTGTTAGTCAAGGGAGCACTGGCACCTACAGATTCTACAGCAGCTCTATTATTAGTCTCTCTCTGTGAAGTTTGCCTTTCCAATTCATGCAGATCATCAGCTGAGAAACTGACACCAAGTGGGGTTGAGCTGTTTATTGATCCAAAGTCCATGCCATTAACAGCAACAACATATTGGACCTCAGAGTCATCACTAATGCTACTGAGAGAAAAATGAGCATCTTCCAAATCACTCATAGAGAACAAAAACAGCCTAAGTTTTTTTGAGTGCTCTCTATCTTCTAGAAGATTACATTCGTCCATCATATTCTGCAAATCCTCATCAGACGACACTGATACCAAAGCATCGAGATCTTCCCCAGGAAGTTGATATTTTAGTACATGAACCAGATTATAAATTAACAATGCTTTTTGCATAAGCTCCTGCCAAGATATGTCCTTTCTTAGACGAAGAATACGAGTTTGACCTCCAACGTACCTTAACTTCCCATCACTTGGTCGTGGTAATATTCTGCCACCAAAGCTACAAAGACACTTCATCATTGACAAGCTGTCAGAACCAACAGAAGACCCATACCCACGTACAAATCGACTATTCTCCTGATTCAATGAAACTCTTGGTATTGACCGAATTGACCCATAATTGATTCTGTCTCCATGTAATGATGTACTCGGTCTGTTAAACTCTGTCAGACCTTTCTCAGTTTTTGATAGAATAGAAATGTCTGATCCACTTTCAGAAGCTGTGTGGTTGATGCCTAAGAAACCTTTCAGTTCCATGCAGCCAGTTGCATAATTGGAATTGGAATCACTAACATTTGAAAACATGGGCTTCCTGAGATTCACCCTATCTCGCATGAATTCAAGAGCAAATTCCTCACCCGTCTGTATTGAATAATTAAGTACCGGTTTAACATCTGATGTGCTATAGTCAGATGGCCGTCTAATACTATGCATGCCATCCATATGGTCCTGAATTACTGATTGAGATCCCGACTGGAACTCCTCATTTCTAGGCTCCATGGTATTGCATTGAAGATGTTTGTAGAATCTAGACTGTTCCATCATGACATTGTTTTTAACTTCTTAGGAGAACACTTCATTAAGAAACGAAATAAAAAATAAGTTCTAAACCTCTAGTAATACTTGGACAACATATAAACATTTGACGAATTGAAACTTCCAAGATAAGAGCAACACTCCCATGCACCAATGAAACACAACTTAATTGCACAGCAGTGGCCATGTGTGAACACAATGGAATCAAGGTAGGTAGTTTAAGAAACAAATTAAAATGCAACAATACAATCATTACAGATGGAAACAAATGACCTCTATGGTCAACTATAAATGCTAAGTTAGATATTGATAACCTGGGTTAATAGACTTAAAGATAACATTAAAAATTTTCTAAGATGTAATTACTAATTTATAAAGAAACATAACGAACTACAATTTTTTAGACAGAACAGAATTTGGGCAGTAGAACAACTTTATTTCGTGAAAATTCCAGCTTCCTTTCCATGGCTATAGGACCATTATGTGTCTCATATGTGGCCATAAAACGAACATTAAACTGTCTCCCTCTCTCTCTCACACACACACGCACAACACATTTCATAACCAATCCTCATTTGGAATGACTAGTATGACACTACATCAATGTCACGCAGTACGCAAGATGACAAGTGAAAAATTGTTGTTTAAGTCATTAAGTTCTAAATAAATTGCACTCACACATATAGTCCAGAAACTAGTCAATTTAGTCCATCTCATTTTTATGTAATGAATTTCATTACCATAATAAGATAGTTTGATGATTTTAACACACCACACAGACACACGATCAATCTACTTCCCTTAATCTAACCTCATACCATAAAAACTAAACACGGCAAAAACCGATAACAGAACATGTACCTGATGAAAGGGGGGAAACCCGTCCTTGTGTTTGCTGAAGTTGAAAAGGGGAAAGATTGAAAATAAAAGTACTAAATTTGAACCAGAAACAGACGTTTCAAGGGAAAATGAAAAGAACCCACTCCAGGTTACTCACGCTTTCGCCAATTACGCTATCTCTTCAGAGTTTGCTCCTGCTTCGACCCTTTTCCCCGGAAAATGACTGCGCTTGCTCTTTCTCTCTCTAGAAAACAGAAAATTCCCTCTCTATACATTTTCAATCCACCGCTGTTGTACATAGTTTCAGACATTTTGCGGGTTACAAAAGTACCCTTGCATCTTTGTAGTTACTACTGTTATGCCATCAGCACGTGTGACCTGGCAACTTGGAAGAAAATTTGTTAATAATGAAATGGAATGGAACAAAAAGACAATGGTTTCTCTCCTTATCCTTTTTTAAACAATTAAAAGGAATTAAATATTAAATTATTTGAGAAAAACAATAAAGTAAAAAAATAATAAAATACCTAAGATTACATACTTTTAATATAGTTTATGTAGTTATTTTATCTAAAATTAAAGAAAAGTTATTTGTTTATTATTATTATTACCCATCAATTAAGATAGTACATTATATTCATAGTAATCTTGTGCACTTCTACTTTACATATCTCTATGCGTTTTTTCTAGTTTTCTTTGAGTTCTGTTTAACTCTTTATCCAAAGAAATCTTTAATCCTATTTGCTAACAATATTATTAAACTTTGGATTGGTCATTATTTCACTTAAGAAACTGGGCCATTGAATCAACTTAGTAGGTATTTATTGAATTGCAGCAGCCAATATATAAGAGGTGATGGCATAATAAAATTAGCTTTGGTTCCATGTTAAAGGACACTTTAAATTTATTTGTTTTAAAAAGTAAATAAATTTTAAACAAAATAATTAAAACAAATATGTATTTTTAAAACTTAAGTCATTAAAAGTAATTTTATTTTCAGATAAAATTATTATAATGTATGAATATTTGTTAAATAATTATTTTAGTATTTTTTATTATAATATTGTTTTAATTTTATTGACATTTTATGAAATGGGTTATCTCATAATATTATAGATCAAATTTATCTAAATTTATTTAGGTAACAGGTTAAATGATCTATCCTAATGAGAATTGTTTAAGTTTATTTACATTGCACATTTATGAATTCTTTAGTATACAAAAAGAGTAAAACATATAAAGTATGTTTAATCATTTTAAATTATACTAGTATTTGGACACAATGCTTGTGAATGAGCTTATGTAAATACAAAAATTAGGTTATGTTTTCAAATTATTTGTATATTGAAAAAGCAATTGTTCATAAGTTTCTTTAACAATAAATTCTTGTAACTTTTGAGATATCAACCACATTAACTATTTTATAGTGTTCTTTTGTTGTTTTAGAAGATTATCATACATAATCTTATCTCTTTACATATACACTAATGGATTGATGTTAAATAATTTGATTATCATGACTTAGGGATTACAATGACTCTCACATATTGTGGAAAAAAAACCTATTTTATGGTGAAGACTTTATCCAAAGCTAGTAAGGATGTTATGGCTTCATATTAGAGTCATAAAAGAAAGGAACATCCAATCCAAATTTCTCCACTACAAAATCTTCTTTAGACAAGAGATCATGGATATAGCCACTAGCAAATGAGTAATAAACACCTACCAAAGTTGGGACAAAGGCTACCAAGTTAAAAGCCTCATTGGAAAAATGTTATACAAGGGAAACTTTAAGAAAGAACTTGTGAGCAAGCCAATAGTCTACAAGCTTCTTCCATATATGATAACAAATATATAATAAAACCATATTCTATAAGGATGGATTAATGAACAACATTTCTAATCTTCTCTATCACATGTTAAATGGATGGATGAGATAACAAGGATTCATAAGTTCTTCGGTCTGAAGCTTAGAGTCAAACAACAAATGACTTGCCTATCTCTTTTTAACACCTTCTAGTAAGAAGCAAGTCATAACATTTATATACATCTAATTTTATTCCAAATCAAGTTGCAAATTGTTTATCACCCTTCTTATTGAGACACCCAAGATACATCACTAAGAACACACATCACCATCCCCTTTTAAGCCAACATAAAGTATTCCTTACCTATGATTGAAGTTATGTTTACCAAGATGGACCCTTCATAAGGCTTCTAGTCAAAATTGATGTAAGTACTTTTGATGTGGGATTGATCTCAAGGGTGGAAAATCACCCACTCTTGCAAGTTATTGAAGTTTTGACTACACTAGTGATTTAGATGTAAGGTGATATGTGACTAGGTAGGCTTTTGCAATTTACAACTTAGTTAGAAAGCTATATTGCAACCTATAATTGTTTATCACCTACAAAATTAAATTATATGACTCTAAATAAGGCCAAAAGGGAAGGGATTAGGATGAAATATCACATTACTAATTTAAGTTTTCAATATAAGAAAGTTATCATATTCTATGATAGTTTTAGTGTAATTTACTTTGCCAAGAGATAAGGTCATCATGAAGGAACGAAACATATTGACGTCTAATTCATACACATAAAAGAAAAGATTAAGGAGTAAAAGATTGACATGTGAAAAAAAAATCAAACAATATGTTCACAAAACCAATTTGAAAAAGTAAATTCATGCAACATTTGAACTTGCTCAATGTTGATTATTGGTAGCAATCATTTTTAACACTAGTTTGGAAGAAGATTCAAGTAAAGGTGATATTTTGAGAGATAATTCATTGAAAAAAAATCTTCATTCATTGGAAGACCGTCTAGCCTATTTTATTATATGTCTAGTTGTTGAAGTTGTCTAAGAGTTGTAGGTACATAGTATTGTTTTTGTTACTTAAGAATTATTTACTCTTATTAGTTAATTAGTTAAGAATTATTTATTTTGTGTACATAGTTGCTAGTGTAACAAATTTAAGTGTTGAACAATTGTAATTCTTAAAGCGTTTATAATAATTCTCTAAGTGAATTGTAACATATTTAATTTATATGTTGTTGTTGGTTTTATCATCCTTCAATGGCTCATTCAATTTAAATAAATTTTTTTCTTATTATATTTTCTGGTTCACCAATATATTTGTGAGTTATTATTTTTCATAATTACCAACATTATTTACAAAAGAACAATAAAGGAAACAATAAGTTAAATCTAATAAAAAAACACAATAAGTTAACGAAATAGTGTATGATATAAATAAACCGTCTAGGATGAAATTACTAAACAGTGTACATGTGCAAACATCTTAAACACACAATGTTGCTTTAAAACATACTTCACTAAACGTTATAGCACACGTATCAAGCTAAACGCTTAACGTATTATCTGTGTGAATAATATCTATTGTGTTTGTTCTCTTTATTTATGCAGATCTCAAAAGTACAAATTTTTTTCAAATGTTCTGCATTGGATCATAAGAATATTAAGAGATAAGAGGACATTCTAGAAATGTCTCTTCAAGTGCTTTACACTCTACTCATCTGTTCAAATTATCTCTGCAAAAGCATATAACATTTGGCATCTTACCAAAAGGCTATTACCCTCATAAAAGTCAATACTTCTGAGTAATTGATCCTTTCGGAAAAGGCTATATAAAGAGGATTGCATGAAAAAGAAGATAATAAGAATTATTATTGCTCTTACGCTATCAACATTCTTTCTCGCTTACATCGTTTAACACTTTCTTTGAAAAGAAAATCTTTGTTACAAGTTTTCATATATTCATTGTATTGAAAATTTATCTTCTCTACGAGAGTTATTATCTGTACTTTTTTTTCATAAAAACATTTTACTATTTTTTTGTAGAATCAGAAGTAATTTAAAATACTTGTTTGTTTAACTGAATGTGTTGTTAAAAGATATAGTTAGTTGGACTATTTGATACCAGGAGTGGTTATACTCGATGTAAAACCAAGAGTGGTTAAACTCGTTGAAATCTTTTTAAAGATTAGTAAAACTCCTTAAAAATGCTTATGGAAAAATTGGACATAGCTCAGTTTGAAGTGAACTAGTATAAAAACAAATCTTCTTTCTTCATATCTCTTTAAAGATTTTTTAAACGCTTTACAAAAATTGTTAAGTGTTCAACATTGTCTGTAGACGTCTAACTCCAACAAACAATGTTTAACACTTTACTACAAAAAGTTTTAAATTCTATTCAAATCCCTCTTTCTAAAATCTACCCGTGATTTCATCACAAACTCATATTTCACTCATTTAGACTTTTTAAAAAAAATAATATTATAAATGGAACATAAGAATTTTCTCTTTCTTTTTTTTTCTAATTAAAATAAGCTTAATTGTAAAGAGAAAATAAGAAAGCATTTATTTTCAATTGTCTTGTTTATCATAATAAAAAAAAAACAAGCAAACAACAAATACGGTTAATATGAATAAATTTTTTAAAATAAAACAAAAGTGAAAACTAAATGAGACCAACCAAATCCATATAACAAATTACGAAGATAATTTTTAAATAAAAACTAAACAATAGATAATTGATTCTTATTATGAAAAAAAAATTATAGATGATATAAAACAATATCTTTTATACCTTATTATATTTTCTGTCACACCCCATTAATTCCCCTCTTTAGTGGGAAACAAGTGTCATGTTTTTGGAGTTCTCTCAGGTTAGTGGGAGACAAGGTGGCAGCCGCATTTAATTCCCCGCCATCGAGAATCGTGTGGCGGCAGGAAGAGGGTGAGTTTCTAGAAAGTGGAAGACAAGTGGCAGGCAGATAGTGGACCGAACGATTTTAGTGGAGACGATATTTAAAGTTGAAATTCGAAAATGGTACCACTTTCTGCATGCAAACTCTTCGTCTTCAACCTCCAGAAACACCATTTTCTCTTCCTCCTCTCTAGAACCTCCGAACTTCCCTCTAGATTTCTAACCACTTCTTCTCCTTCGATCATCAACCTTCTTCCAGATTAATTATTCCCGATGTCAAGCTCCACAGTTTGCACCGATCAGAATTTCGTTTGGACAACTTGGGATTTTTGAGGACTTAGAAGCTTAGCTGGGATTATAAGGTAAGGGAAGCTTATAAATTTAATTATGATTATTTTGTATGCATGATTTTATGAGTATATGTTTGTGGAATGTATGATCTTGCTGTTGAGAATTTGCATGTTTGATCTTTGGTATGAAATTAGTTTATAAGGTTATGTAACTTAGTAGAAATACTGAATCTGTAATCGAAGGGTCATTAGGACCGTTCGGTTTCCCCTATTTTAGAACGTTCGGTCTCATACCGAATGATCAGTAACTCAAAGTAATCTGTCATAGATCGAGTGCTAGGCCCGAGAAGGTACTCAGTCATAGACTAAGTACTCGGTTCTATATTAATTCTTTCTTTTGAATAAAGTGTTCGGTCTAAGTGCTCGGTCTTGAAGAGTACTCGGCCCTGGAAAAGTGCTCGGTCTTGAAGAGTACTCGGCCCTGGAAAAGTGCTCGGTCTTGAAGAGTACTCGACCTTGGAAAAGTGCTCGGTCTTGAAGAGTACTCGGCCTTGAGAAGTGCTTGGTCATATACTAGCCTTCGGCTAACAAAGTGTTCGGTCTTAGACTAACACTTAACTTATGAAGCATTCGGTTTCAGATTCTTATTATTTGTTGGAAGTACGTTCGGTCATACACTGAGCGTTCGGCCTTACACATTTATAATATTTCTTGAAAGTACTCGGTTTTAAAATGAATATTTCTTACTTTAAAGAGTGCTCGGTCTTACACTAACACTTAACTTAACCACGAAGTGTTCGGTATGATACTGACACCCACTTTCTTGAAGAGAACTTTTGTTATTCTAAAGCATTCGGCTCAAATTATAAAACGTTCGGTATTCTTCTTCATTCGACCGTTCGGTCACTTTCGAATTTTCTTTGATGCTTGGTTTTCTTATCCTTGCTCGGTAAATTATTTGATTTCTTATGATTTTAAGAGTATTCCAGGGAGGAATATCTCATGAATTGGAAATTTATTTGGTAAAGTATGACTATGGTCAAACTCAGGTTCTACTCTATCCTGATATTCCGTGAGTACGCCTTCTCAGGTAGAGAAGGGTAATTCATGCGTGGGAATGGCAGGAGGTCCTTTAGCCTCAGGGTATTTCTATACTGAGGTGGTTCCACTGGACTAACCTCGGGTGGTGGTCTCTTGAGTGTATCCCAGCCAGGTCCACCCGGGTGCAGAGAGCGGCAAGCTACATGGTTCATACCGTCCGAACAGTGTCTTGAGAAATTTGATTATAATGATGTTACCGTTCGGTTTATATATGGATGTATTTGACTTATGATTTATGGATTGAAATATTGATGTGCGTGATTTATGTGTACGTTTTAAAAGTATATTGAAAATGATTAATTAAATTTACATAAGCTTACCCTTATTTTCCTGTTTTATCCATGTGTCGTTCGGTCTTAATCGTTCGGTTGTTTTCTTCAATGCAATGATCATCCTTTGGGGTGTGAGCAGAGGGCGATTTCGAAGATACCTTGGAGGATGCTCTGCAGGCCGAGCTACCTATAGACGCAATGCCGGAGAACTGTGCAGGACCGTTCGGTCCTTAGATTAGGTTCTGCTTCCGTTTAGTATAGATACCCCCCTTTTTTGTAATACCGTGCGGTCATGAAGTGGACCAAGACCGTTCGGTCTTATTATGTAAATTGTATCAACTACCACGTTGTGTACAGTTCATTTCTTTTATGTTATCTCTCGTTCTCTTCTCTTCATTTGCCTTTCTCCACTGTTCTTTATGATTATTCATGTTAACTCCTTAAATAAATTATAGCTATTGTTATATATTTATTGGGATGTTACATTTTCTAAACTTAAGGCAATCAATTTATCTGCATAAGTGCATTTAAATTTCACCAACAAAACTTCATTCACTTCTTTACATTATTTAAGAAAAGAACAATAAAACGTTTTACAAATAAAATAATAATCATTTTCTAACTAAACTCGTCTATAATCAACAAACCAAACATAATAAATAACCAAAATTGTCCATTAATCCTACATAGAGAAAATCAAATTAAAAATTACTTTAAAAATAAGTTAACAAAAGGTTAAACATCTTTAGTTGTTTCTATTTTTGTAGGTTTTTCCAATTTGATCTCCATTTTATTAGAATCTCTAATTGAGTCCAAAAAATTGCTAATTTGAGTCAATTAGGTTCCTACCGTTAAATTGACTTAACGAAGTTAAGTTTTTTATGAGATGGAACATTGACGTGGCCAGTTTTTGAAATGTGACATTCTTACATGGAATTTGATAAAAGAAACATTTTAAAAATAGGGATCCTGCGTGTTGCGTCCTTGTTTGCAATGGATCGAAACCACTAAAGCTCAAGGCCATGCCACCGTCTTTGTTGCCAAATTCTTTGGCCGCACTGACCTCATGTCCTTCATTTCCAACGTTCCAGAAAATCAAAGACCTGGTAGATATTTTATTTTATTTCTTTTACTCTCTCTACAGTATTCCTAGCCCTACGTACCTTACACCCCGTCAATGGTGTGGTGGGCTTTCTCTGGATCGGAAATTGGCACGTCTGTCAGGTGGCTGTCGAGACCGTGCTCCGCGGGGGTATGCTCAAGCCCATGCCAGAGCTCACGTGACTCGCCTCTCCCATTGCCACCGCCGATGAGACATCGGAAGTTGCATGCTCCGACATTTGGAGAATTCGAGACCCGAACCCGACTTATGGCTTTACGAACACCAGATTCCATACCAAAGTCTCCTCCGCTAGCAAACGCAAGCGGTTGGAGGAGTCGATGAAGCTTCAGGCGACGTTGAATCTCAATCTCTGACTGACTGATTTTCCTGCAGAAGAAGGTTGAAAACCGACGATCGGTGTCGACGTCGATGACCTCCGAGGAGTCAGGCACGATGACCTCCAATTTTCCCTAAATCCTCATGTCGCCGTGTTACTCATTGTCGTTTCTCTCTCCCCCTTCGTGTTAATGTCCCTCATCGACATCCCCAAGATTAAACCCCATAGGTGGGTTAACTTAGGTCAAAAGGGGGTTAAGAAAGATTGGAACTTGTTGACTAGAGCCAATGAGAAATTAGGTTCCCTTGCCTCAACAACTTCCCTATCTCGTACTTGTTGAACAAGATGTTCCTGCTGCCACCCGTGCCATTGGATCAGCGATCCATCTCAGCGGTAGGATTGTTGATCGAACCAGTTTTACCCTAACACTGTCAGTGGTTTTGGTTTCTACCTTCTCTGGGGGCTTTCAATTGTAGGCTTTGAATTGGAATTGGTTTCATGAGATTCGAAAGTCTCGCGTTTTGTGTCTAGCGCGATTTATGGTTCGTGGCTAATTTAGGAGTTTTCAGATTTGTGATTCTGTTTTCTCTTTACAGGTTTCAAATGGTTTAATGGAGAAGAAAATAGATGATGATGAGTTCGGTCACGATGCAAAGAGCTTGAGCTCTGGTTATGTTGGCCATGGAGGCGATTTTCCCTCGTGGTGTTGGATGGAAGGAGATGCATTAAAGCAAACATGGCAGAGTCACGATTTTGATTTTGTGGTTACTTAATTGCAGGTTGATGGTGCACGAGGAAGATGATGGTGAGGCGTGATTGGGTTCCCTAATAATGGTTCTGGGTGATGCTTGACTGTAATGGAAGATGACTTTTTTTTTTAATTTTTTTTTAATCAAAATGTTAAAATGTTTTTAAATTCTATGTAGAGCTCTATGAATGCCATGCTTAAAAAACTTGCCACATCAACCTCCAACATCAGCAAAAACTTAACCCTGTTAAGCTAATTTAACGGCAGAAGCCTATTGATTCAAATTAGCACTATTTAAGACTCCATTGAAAATTAAAAAAAAAACGAGGATAGAATTGAAAAAAAATGTATATAAATAAAAACAACTAAAAGAATTTAACCTTAACAAAAATAAGAAAAACATTACCATTATCAACATAACCAAAACTATTATTTTTATTAAAGTAAAAAAAGAAACAGAAGGAAGGTTTAACAAAGAAGAAACAATTAATTTAATTAATTTACAATTCCTGTTTTAGTTCGTTACCAGAAATTCCTAATTAAGCTAATCAACCCTCAAATTACACATAATGAATGAATCCTCACTAACATTTCCGATATGAATTAATTTTTCAATAGGAAAAACTTAATATTTATTTCTCAACCAAAATGAATTTCCTCTTTCCTACTAAAATTTGATTTAGAAAATATAATAAAACATTGATTTAATCTACAAAAATAAGAAACTACATGAAAAAAAAAATGGATCTTAAATATCACTTAATTAAATTTAGTCCGTAATTAAACTTCAGTCCGCAAATAAATTGAGTAATAAGTTTTAAACTTGATGTTCAATTTGTTGTTTTTTAACTTAGTTACATTTATCTTCAAATTATAAAGATGTCATTATTCTTTGAGTGAACTCTATTGTAGTTAAACTTTCCGTAGTTTGCAATTAACGAATAATTTTGGTTCGTAACAAAAAAAAATTAATTTATTTAAGTTTCTAAAAGAAACAATTTTAATCTAGCATTACCCATCTAGTTGAAAACAAAAAATTAATATATTTCTGATGATAATAATAAAATGTATAATTAAAAGATTTTATTAACATTTTTTTCATATAAATATGTAAGTAATCTTGTTATTATTAATTAATATACAGAACAACATTTTCTGTTAGAAAAAAAATTAGTAATGAACTAGAATTTTTTTAATCAAAAAAATTGTTGAACTAAATGTACAATTAAAGTTTTATATGAATTTAAATTTCACATTTATAGAACATTTATAGAAATATAGGACCAAAATTATATTTAAGAATTTATTTATTTTATTTGACTTTTACGACATTTAATTAGAAAGATATAAAATAATATCTGCTTTGAAGCCATATGATCGCGTGGCCTAATGGATAAGGCGCTCGCCTCCGGAGCGGGAGATTGTGGGTTCGAGTCCCATCGCGATCGATTTTTAAATTATTTTATACATTTTTATTTTGTTGAAAATTTAGAAGTATTAGTGTTATATAACTATAACATTACCAAAATTAATAAAAAATTAACTTTATAAATTTCTTTTTATAACGTTAACATAAATTTTACTAATATTTTTGCTTAACTTTGTTATAATAATAAATTTTGTAATAATATTTTTTATATTTTTTTGAGTTATTTTTAACTGCGAATTAAATTTATATTAAGTGTATAAAGAATATTTGATACAATTTTATTTTATTATATAATTATAACCATTAATAAAATCTTTAATATATATATATATATATATATATATATATATATATATATATATATATATATATATATATATTATCACAGTTCTTTCTATGAAAATTTAGAAGTATTCGTATTATATAGCTATAACATTACAAAAATTAATAAAAAAATACTTTCATAAAAAAACATTATAACTTTAACATAAATTTTACTAACATTTTTCTTAACTTTGTATATTAATAAATTTTTTAATCATATTTTTAATAATTTTTTGAGTTATTTTTAACTAGGGAATTTTAAAGCTCAATAATTTTATATAAATTTCTCAATTATTATAATTAAATTTATATTAAGTGTATAAAGAGCCCTTTATTAAGAAAATAAGTTAAATTCAATAATATTTAAATTATAAAAAAATTAATTTTTATTTGAGAGACATATTGAAAATACGGTTGGTAAAACTGATTAGTTATATTTATTTTAATTTAATTCATCATTAACTAATTAAAAATGAGTTAGACTCACCCGTCACAACAAAATAAACTAAATTTTTTTAACTTTTTACTTTTAAAATATCTCTCTATATATATGCATACATATATATATATATATATATATATATATATATATATATATATATATATAACTATTAAAAACATATTTAATTATGTAAATATTTTTTAAATTTTTAATTGATTAATTAATATTTTTATTACATAAATTAAAATAATTATTATATGTTTTATAACTTAAGTTTTACATTTACCTTCTTCTTGTTTTTAATTAAATTGAACTTGTTGGTTAATTTTTTTTATATTTTTGAATAATTTGTACCTATTACCATATATATATATATATATATATATATATATATATATATATATATATATATTGTCACACCCTATTAATTTCCTTCTTTAGTGGAAAACAGGTGGCACGTTTTTTGAGTTCTCCCATGTTAGTGGGAGACAAAGTGGCAGCTGCATTTAATTCTCCGCCATCGGGAACCGTATGGCTACAGGGAGAAAGTGAGTTTCTAGAAAGTGGAAGACAAGTGGCAGACAGAGAGTGGACCGAGCGGTTTTAGTGGAGATTGTATTTAAAGTTGAAATTTGAAAAGGGTGCCACTTTCTGCATGCAAACTCTTCGTCTTCAATCTCCAGAAACACCATTTTCTCCTCCTTCTCTCTAGAACCTCCAAACTTCTCTCTAAATTTCTAAACCCTTCTCTTCTCCAACCACCTTACTCCCTTTTAGATTAAATCTTCCCGGCGACGAGACCTTCCATCTGCACCGATCAGAATTTCTGTTGGAGCACCTTGAAATTTTTGAAGCCATAGAAGTAGTTCCCTAGAAGCTAGCTGGAAATAGAGGTAAGGGAAGCTTATAAATTTGATTATGATTATTTTTGTATGCATGATTTTATGAGTATATGTTTGTTGAATGTATGATCTTGCTTTTGAAAATTGCATGTTTGATCTTTGGTGTGAAATTAGTCTATAAGGTTATGTAACTTAGTGAAAATACTGAATCTGTAATCGAAGGGTCATTAGGACCGTTCGGTTTCCCCTAAAAACGATCGGTCTAGATTGTATTCCATTTGTAGGAGTCAGTTTAAGACCGATCGGTCTTGTACTATTGCATTGAAACCTAAAAACCTTGTTCAGTTAGTCATTCAAAACGAATCCCTTATTTTTGGAACGTTCGGTCTCATACTGAATGTTCAATAACTCAAAGTACTCGGTCATAGATCGAGTGCTCGGCTTAAGAAGGTACTCAGTCATAGACTAAGTACTCGGTTTTATATTAATTCTTTCCTTTGAATAGCGTTCGGTTTTACACATGATAGTTATAGTTAAGTGCTCGGTCTTGACAAGTGTTCGGCCTTGAGAAGTGCTCGGTCTTGAAGAGCACTCGGCCTTAAGAAGTGCTCGGTCATATAGTAGCCTTCGACTAATTTAGTATTCGGTCTTAGACTAACACTTAACTTATGAAAAATTTGGTTTCAGGTCCCTATTACTTATTGGAAGAGCATTCGGTCATACACTGAGCGTTCGATCTTACATATCGATAATGTTTGTTGAAAGTACTCGGTTTTACATTAATATTATTTATTTTAAAGAGTGCTCGGTCTTATACTGACACTTAACTTTCTCACGGAGTGTTCGGTCTTGTACTGGCACTCACTTTCTTGAAGAGAACTTTTGTTATTCTAAAGCATTTGGCTCAAAATATAAAATGTTCGGTATTTCTTAAAAGGTCAACTAGTTAGTGACCGTTCGTTATTTCTCAGTTATTACTTATATTCTTTGGTTTTCTAATAGCGTTCAACGTTCTTCTTTATCAGACCATTCGATCAATTATTGAATTCATTATGATTTTAAGAGTATTCCATGGAGGAATATCTCATGAATTGGAAATTTATTTGGTAAAGTATGACTATGGTCAGACTCAGGTTCTGCTTTATCCTGATATTCCGTGAGTACACCTTCTCAGGTAGAGAAGGGTAACTCATGCGTGGGAATGGCAGGAGGTCCTTTAGCCTCAGGGTATTTCTATACTAAGGTGGTTCCACTGGACTAACCTCGGGTGGCGGTCTGTTGAGTGTATCCCAGCTAGGTCCACCCGGGTGTAGAGAGCGGCGAGCTACATGGTTCATACAGTCCGGACAGTGTCTAGAGAGATTTGGTTATAATGATGTTACCGTTCGATTTTTATATGGATATACTTGACTTATGATTTATGGTTGAAATAATGATGTATGTGATTCATGTGTATGTTTTAAAAAGTATACTGAAAATGATTAATTAAATTTACATAAACTTACCCTTATTTTCCTGTTTTGTCTTTGTTTGTCGTTCGGTCTTATCTGTTCGGTTGTTTTCTTTACTACAATGATCATCCTTTTGGGTGTGAGCAGAGGGTGATCACAAAGATACCTTGGAGGATGCCCTGCAGGCCGAGTTACCTATAGACACGATGCCGGAGAGCTGTGCAAGACCGTCTGGTCCTTAGATTAGATTTTACTTTCGCTTAGTTTAGATAACCGTTCGGTTAAGTATTTTTGGTAGAACCGTTCAGTCTAGATACCCCCATTTTTGTAATACCGTTCGGTCATGAAATGTACCAAGACCGTTCGGTCTAGTTCTGTAAATTGTATCAGACTTCTATACTTTGTGCAGTTTCAAATTTTATCTCTCGTTCCCTTCTCTTTACTTGTCATTTCTCCACTGTTCCTTATTATTATTCATGATAACTCATTAAATAAATTATAGCTCTTGTTATAGATTTATTGGGATGTTACATATATATATATATATATATATATATATATATATATATATTATTTTTTCTAAGAATTTTTTTAGTTGGTACATTTTAGCAAAGTATATCAAATTTTAGATTAAAAAAAAGTCTATATTAAAAAAAATAACTTTAAATCAAGTGTATTTTAATAATTTTAAAATTTAATTTAAAATAAAAAAACAAAAAAGTAGTTATTTATTATCTGATTGGTCCACATGTATTAGTAGTTATTACCTTTTATTTTATTTTTTATTTTAAAAAAGAACTACCTTTTATTTTATTTTTTATTTTAGAAAATAACTACCTTTTAAAAAAATATATAATAAAACTCATGACCAATCAGATGATAAATAATTTTTTAAATTAAATTTTAAAATTATTAAAACACCTTTGCATTTAAACTTAGTTTTTTTTAATAGAAACTTTCTTGAAACCTAAAACTTGGTACAATGTACCAACTAAAAAAAAGTCTTTAGATAAATTAGCAAACTTTCTCTATATATATAAAATTAGCAAACTATATATATATATATATATATATATATATATATAAATAATTCTTATTTATTTATTGCTCCTATTTTTTCTTAATGCCACCAATAATTTTAAAAGGTACATGTTATCCTTCATAAAAATATTATGGATTGTCAGGTCAGGAAATCGTAGAAAAAGTTTCTAAGATATTTGAAATATCATCTCAGGAATAAGATTCTCGTAGCAAAATTTTTAAAATATAATTCTCAAAAAATATTTTCGGAACAAGATTTTTAAAATGCATAAAATATATTATGGAAAAAGCTTTTTAGAACAAAGTTTTAAGATTAAACTTTCGAAAATATATTTATAAAAAATACAAAAAAAAAATGATCACATAAACCAAATTATTTTAAGAGTAAAAAATAAGGGTTAAATATGTTTTTAGTCCCTATACTTTGGGGTGATTTTGGTTTTAGTCCCTCTTTCAAACTAAGATACAATTTAGTCCTTCAACTTTAGAAAACTCTGGTTTTAGTCCTTCAACTTTAAACAGCAAATAAAGTTAACAAAATTTGGTGAAAAGGACTAAAACCAGAGTTTTCTAAAGTTGAAGGACTAAATTGTATCTTAGTTTGAAAGAGTAACTAAAACCAAAATCGTCCCAAAGTATAGAGACTAAAAACATATTTAACCCAAAAATATAAACTTGTTCAGTTTTCAAATCCTCTTTTCATTTCCCTCCTAAATTATGGTGTTAAATCTTCAACCATACAGTTTCCTTTTTCTCGTCAGTTTCATCCTCTCACCCTGTCTCATCTATTATTGTCGCTCTCTTTCTTTCGATGGTTGTTTTGTTCATTTCTTTCATTTCTTTTGTTTATGTTTGAACTAATTTTTAATTTTTTTTATATGTTTTGTTATTTGTTTTATGGATTCGGTATATTTTTCTTCGATTTTGATTTTACAGTTCAGTGTTCCGACTTTTTTAATTTTTTCCTAATTTTGAACTCTAGGGTTTTCATCTCGTTTTTTGTTTTATGGTTTCATCTCTCAATGTTGCTCTCTTGCTCTTTCCATGACAATTTCATTATTTTCTCTCCCTATTATATTTTTATTTTTATCGTTGAACTCATATTTGATGTTTGTTTTGATCGTTGTTTTTTTTTTAATTTTATTATTTTATTTTGTTATTAGTTGTATGTATTGGGTACATTTTTCTTCCATTTTGATTTTATAGTTCATTGCTTTGACTGCTTTACTTTTTCCTAATTTTGAAATTTAGGGTTTTCATCTCGCTTTTGTTCTATGGTTTCATTTCTCGCTAACGTTCTCTCGCTCTTTTCGTGTGAGTTTCATTATCTTCTCTAAAGGAAAACGACAAAGGTTTGATTTTTATCATTTTTCTGTGTTTTCATTATCTTCTCTAAAGGAAAACGACAAAGGTTTGATTTTTATCATTTTCCTGTGTTTTCAAAAGGTTTGATTTTTACCATTTCCCTAATTTTTCAAAAGGTTTGATTTTTATCATTTTACTATTTCTTAATAAAATACAAATGCAATCCTTCTCTGTTTATTACTCCGTTCTTTATAAGCATGTGCTAGTTTTGTTTTATTGCTGTTTATGGTTGTTGAAGTAGTTATGTTAGATTCGAACAATGTGACTGGTCTTGGTAGTTGAACTTTTAAGGGTTTTAGATATTATTAGAGGACATAGAGAAACAAGTGAAACCCTGGCCTCTATGACTGTTATTGCGTTCTAGGTAACAAAATAGTATAATCACATCTTCGTTTTGTTTATTTATTTATTTTAATATTTTGAATTATTGTTATTGTTCATTTTCGTAATTTGCTTTTTATTTTCTTTTAATTTGACAAAGGTTTTATTTCACTATTTGTTTTTTTGGAATAAGAATTTGCAATTTGCTTTATGTTAGTGGTTGTGGTTGATTATGGTATTAGTTTTATCGTGGTGTTTTATTTCATTTCACTTTTTCTGTGTGCGTAGAGGTTAGCTTTTTTAATACTTGTTATACAACTTGAACTCAAAATTATAACATCTTTTATTTTATCCTTGGAGAACTTTTAAAAGGTACATCGTCTCTCTCTTTTTGAGGATTAAGAACTTTTCAAGGAGATCGAATTGATCAAGACTAAGAGTAATGGGAGAGATTGAAGCCGAGAACCAAGCAATTAGACTAAGTAGTGTTGAGTGGTCTTAGGGTTTCTAAGTCTTGTAAGAATATTTTGATGACCACTATAAGGCTTGTGAAAGACCTCTAGGACCACACGATAACTACGAGGAACCTGGTAGAAGGGATAGAAGTAACATAGTAGGAAGTGGGGGCAATCAAACAATTAAGCTCACCTAGACATTATGCATGAGTTAAGAAAGGAATTTGAAACGCTAAATAAATGGAGGCTGTGAGGGTAGAAAATGATCACCTTCAAACAAAGGTTAAAGAAGGGAAAATTGTTCGTGTCCAAGCAAGTGGACATCGTGAACTAATCACATTCCACTTTACCACACCATAATATGAGGCCAAAAGTAATCTCCATTCCAACCCAAGGATATAAACCTCCAATGATATTTACGAGAGTTTCGTACCCCAACACCTTTTCATCGAAGGCGTAATGGATGTTCCTATTCTGGTTAGATGGAAAACACCAACATTATAGCCTTGGACAAGCATGTGGATATATATGTGATACAGGTAAACTTGTACACCTCGAAGAATGCCATACTTTATCAGGTCTTCCCTACCTGGCTCAAGGAAGCGTTTTCAAGTTGGTTTACTCGACTTTCACCATTTTTGATTGACTCATTCGACATGTTGATTACCAAGTTTGAAGCATATAATTTGTAATGAGTAGGTGTCAACACCCAATTTCGTCCGAGAAAGTAAATAATCAAAATTAAAGAATAAGAGAATAATAATTAATGGTGGGCAAAGAGAAAAAAGGAAAAGGGAAATAATAAAATAATCTTCCTTAACGCAGGACACATCACTTTAGAATGTTTTTGAAATATTAATTTAATATGGTAATAATTTGAATCAATATTATGGCAATAATGGTAAGCAATAATTAAAAATATATTGATATAATTGGTTGTATAAGTTTCTTCCTGAAGAGAAAAGATAAGATCCCTTTTTTTAAAATGGGCAAATTTTCTGACAATTATTATAATATTTGTCATGAATATTATTTGATTTATTTTTCTTGTAATCAAGACCATTTCTTTTCTTATTTTGCTAATTGTCAATTAATTTGCCATTAAGGCAAGATCACAATAATATTACAATATGTGCCTATAAATACACATTCTGTGAAAGGGAAAAGGGACCGAAAAGATAGAGAAAAACACCTAGAGAGATAATAAAGGTTGAAAGAGAAAATATAGAGAAAAAATAGGTTCTAAGACATAAGGGTTCTGTCAACTGCAACCACCAAGGAAGCACTAGGGAATTTTAGAAGCTAAAAAGGTATGCCATCTCTATACCATTCTTTTCTTTTTTTATTGTACTTGGATGTTTTTTTTAAAAAAGGGGTACGATTTTCACTACACCAATATAACGTTTTTTCTAAAAAAATATCATAGAAAGAATGTTTTCTTTCGTTTCTTTTGGTATTGGCTATATCTCTCGCATCACCTGATGTTTTATTATTACTATTATTTTTAAAGAAAATAAATAATAAATCAATAATTTCAAGAATAAAAAAATACATTCCTTATCACGTTTTTTTATAATTAAATCGTAAAATCAAAGATACGCGTCGACCTATGACTGTTTTCTTTCTTTTTTCCAATCTTTTCTTAAAAATAAAAAAAAACTTACAAAATATTTAAAATCAAAAGGTCAATTTTGCTAAACCAAACCTTTTCACTTTTCGAAAAATGTCAAACAATCTTTAATAATTTGTAAACAAACTCACAAACCTTTTTTCTAGATAGAGAACTACGTGATCCCTTATTGTCCATTAACGGATATACGTAGGACCAAGGTCAATCCTTGTCGGGTTCATAAAACAAAAAATATTTTTTTTCTAATAATTTTTTTTTAATTTTATTTTTTATTTTTGGGGAAAATTAATTATTTTGGAAACCACATTAATTTTATACATTAAATTAAAGGTACTGCCTTTGGGCAGGCGCGGTAGGGTGCTAACACCTTCCTTACGTGTAACTGATTCCCGAACCTAAAAATCTCTTTTCCGTAGACCATGATTTTATTTTAGGGTTTTTCCATAGTTTTCCATAATAAATTATGGTGGCAACTCCCAAAATCTTTTTTTAAACTCGTTTGTTTTTCGGTTCGCCGTCCCGTCGCGATCCTGGTTGCGACAGCAGGCGACTCCACTAGGGACACTAGAGAATCAAGCCTTGTTAATTAAGTGATCAAAATTGATATGGTTTTTCTTTAATTTATTTTATTTTATTTTAGTTTGTTTTATTTTATTTTATTCTATTTTTATTTTATTTTATTTTATTTTTATTTCCCCTTTATTTTTATATATGATTGTCTTTATTTATTTTTTTAATTTATTTATATCCTTTTTCATTATTATTTTACATATCATGAGTGGGACCTATACCCGGGTCTGAGCGTAACATAGATTTTGAGGGGTTGTGTAGCGGTGTCACGTCTAGACTAATTCCAGTTTGGCTATCGTGAAAATCCCAGCCAGTGGCTGCTCTCTTTACATGCAATCTCACATCTAGTTGCATTCAACTGTTGTGGAAAAGCTGTGAAAAGGACCATAGCTCTGGTGGCCTTGATCTTAAGTTTAGGGGCCCTGTTTTCTCTCAGTGTTGGAATGTGATCGGTTTGGAATTTAATTGATGATATACTAACCTCTAATGATGAATTTCTGTGGTATTTTGAACTTTATGTAGGAATGTCTTCATCATCAAGAAGGGTGAAAACTCTTGGTAACAAAAGGAAGGAACCTAAGAGGCAAAGAAGATTCTATTCGCCTAGGTTCCTCTCCAGGAAACATGAGGAACATTTTGTGACTGTGCAGGAGAGGAGATTATTGATGGAGAGGAAGGCCACTTTTATCCCAAATTTAGCTCCTAAATTTGGAGCAGAAATCATGAGGAGAGATTAGGAGAGGTTGGCCACATATCCTACACTGACCAACATTGATTTGGTAAAGGAGTTTTATACCAATGCTTTGCCTAGAGGAGGAGTTGATGTTGGGAGATATATGAGCTATGCAAGGGGACAAATCATCAAGTATGACCCTAACACTATTAATAGCTTTTTGGGCACTGAATGGCGAGGTGAACAGTGCCAGTATGCAGCACTTGTTGGGGGGGGTACAAAGATATAACAGATATTGAGAGGGTTATGTGCCTTCCTGGAAGGCATTTTCAGAATAACCCTAATGGATTGCCCGTCAACATAAAAAGGGCAGATTTGACGCCTTTGGCAAAATACTGGATGACATTCACTCATGCCAACATTCAGCCGTGCTCACATGTTTCCGACATCACCATGCACCAGATCATCTTCATTTACTGCATGCTGAGGCAGTTGGATGTAAACATCGGGAAAGTCATTGCCGACAAGATTTAGAGCTGCGCTACTACTGTGAGTAGCAGGACACCGTTGGGACATCCGTCCATGATCACCTTTTTGTGTCAACAGGCTGGGGTGGATACAACAGTTCCACCATATGAGAGGCCTAGGAAGGCCATAAATGCTTCTTATTATCGCAACACTGTGAGGAAGAGGAGGCAGCTGGAGCACCTAGAAGACGTCTTAGGAGAGCTGCAGCACAGCAGGAGCATATACCTGCAGATGCACCGGCGTAGCATGCCGAGCCATTCCAGATGAGGGACATGTATATGTCCATGATAGAGGCTAGGATGGAGGCTTTTCGCAGAGGGCAGATAGACACTGCTGAGATGATAGTAGGGTTGTATCAGCAACCACCAGCGCACATGTGGACTATGGACGAGTTCCATGAAGCTATGGCTTGGCCTCAGGAGCAAGCACATGGCAGCAGGTCTGGAGCAACTGAAGCACCAGATATGGATGATGATAATGAAGAGAATTTTGAAGATGCTGATGATGGAGACCAGGAGGACTTAGATGAGGACTTGTGTTGAGGGCATCTACTGATGGATGCCAATACTTGGACAGGGATTTTTCTTTTTCTTTTGTACTTTGAATTTGTAGAATAGGTTGAACTTTTATTTTGTGTCTATGCTTGACTTGTACAATGGTTCTGATGGTAGTATTAAAATTCATGACAAGTATTTGATAATGATTGAATGTGGTTGATTGAGAATGTATGTGTGATGATATGCAGTTGAATGGTTCACTAACTATATGAACAGATGTATTATGGTTTATGATTGTGATTGTGATGCTAAGCAAGATAAATGAATGATGTGTGAGAAAGCATGTTGTGTGAGGTCTTGAGCTCCAGAATTTTCACTGATATATGTACTGTTCATAGGGAATCATGAATGATATTGCCTTAGTCTTGATAATTGATTTGCATGCTTATGTTATATGATCAAGGCCATGTTTGAAAGCCCTTATTTAGCCAAATTTTCACCCAAAAAAAAAGTTTAAAATTTTATACCCTTTTTAAACCTTGGCCTTAAACAGGATGAAAACCCTTGATTTGAAATTATTTATCTTGAGTAGGGTTGAGAATAATCTTATGTGATGAAAAGGTTCAAGTTTGGGGTTGTATGAGGAAAATTGCAAGGCAAAAGAAGAGCATTGAGTTCAAGTAGTGAAAAGAAAAGGGCATGAGTAAAGAAGAAAAGGAAAAAGTAAAAGCATGAAAAAGGAACTCAATGCAAAATTGATAAAAAGGGAAGAAGTTGGGAATAAAGGAGATGGGTGATAGAGAGAGTTTAAACTTGAACCTTTTCAATGATGAAATAACTCTCTTAATTCAAGGATTTTGCAATCCAGAAAAACCAAATTTTCTTGATAGCCCAACCTCATTACAAGCCTTGGAAAAGTCCTTGTGATGGTATTTGCATGTAAGGATTTTGATTGTTTTAGATAAATGGCAATATTGTTCTATGTGACATGTGAATAGTAAAGAGTGGAGTGGGTCCTTAAACACTTGAGTGATTGAGTGAAACACTTGCTTGGTAAGAATTGTTGAAATCCATGTTTACATCTATGCTTAGTGGATTGATCATTCATGAATAAAGCATCTGTTGGGAAATATTGAAGTAGGTGAACTAGATTGGATTGAAGGCATGCTTGCATTTTGGTAGGATTCCATTAAAAATCTGAATTGGAAAATAACTTGTCATGAAGAAAAGGATTTTGAAAAGTGTAGAACTATTTGATGAAAAATTGGAAGGCTAAGTTTTGTTTTGTTTTGCTTGAGGACAAACAAAGTTTTAAGTTTGGGTTTGTGATAACGGTCTCAAAACCGTTATTTTCATGCATAAATTTGATATTAAATCACACCCTTTGTAGCTTAAAATGAGCTTAGAATCAAGTAAAACTCTTAAGTTGTGTCATATGAGAGTCAAAAGTTGTTTTTAGAGATATTATGCTTGTTTTACATTGTTTTGCAGGGTTTTTGATGAAAATTGAAGATGGCAATAAAGTAGGAAGGTCATAGACTCAAGAATGAAGGAGAAAAAGGAAGAAAACAAAAGTCTGTGAACCGCTCAGCGGTAAATTCCACTGTTGAGCGTCCTAGTTCGAGGAAAAGTACTGTCTGGCGCCCAGGCGGTGGCGCTGAGCGTCCAGAGAAACAAGAGGCAAACCGCTCAACGGTCATTTTAGGCTCTTGGGCGGTGGCGTGTGTTGAGGCAAACCGCTGAGCGGTTAATTTTGGCGCCTCGGCGGTTGTCTGTTTTTATATTTTGGATTTTGAGATCTTTCTGTTATCTTTTTGGCTTATATATAGCCCTAGTACAAATCCAAATGTAATTCTTTTGGCAGAGAATAACGTCCACAACAACTTTACACCTTTGGAGGAGATTTCTTGGATGCTTAGGCTCCACTTTATCAAATCTAGGGTTTGCTTTTCCATTCTTCCATTATATTTCATCTAGTTTCACCATGACTATGGTGAACTAAACCCTTTGTTGTTGGGGAACAATGTAATCTTTTGAAACTCTCATATATCCAAATTCTTGTTTACTTTATATGCTTGCATATGCTTGATTTATCAATTGTTGGGTTCTTTACCTGTATTTAATGCTTTTACCGTTTAACTCATTCGGTAGATGTTGTTTGTCTTTATTGATACAGGGACGTACAATATTGTCATGAACTGTGGAGAATTCCTTGATTATGTTAATACCGCCTAGGGATAGGGGTAAGACGATCAATTGTATTTTGCTTCCGCTTATCATGCATTATTAATTAGTAGGGGAGGCTAGGGATAACAAGCCGGTAATTAGTAATAGTCTCTTTTCACAAAGGGATTGGGTTAAGGGTAGACCAAGAAAGTTTGCATGGAAATATGATAAATAAGCAAAGTAAATAAGAAGAGTATATATATGAGGGTGGATAAGATGAAATTGTAAACCCCAACAACCTCATTCATTCATAGTTTCTCTTAGTCAATTGAATTCCTGCATTTGCATGTTTATTTCTGTTTTGCATTCAAACCATTTAAACTAATTTTCTTTTACTCAAGTCTTAAACAATTTGTTTACACGAAAGATGAGGCCTTAAGAGTCCTCTGGGAAGAACGATATTGGGATTACCGATTTTTATTACTTGATACGATCTGATACACTTGCCAGGGTCTTAACACCCACCTGAAGAAGTCACTCTTTTTATTAGTTATTGTAAAACACTAGTGGGTGAGATGAAGACTTTCATCGCTCGAGCTAGGAACTAATATTTTCATAACTTGTAGTCGTTTTTTTTAGTTTAAATAAAGTTTGGTTTGTTTGCGATGGTATCAGGCTATGTTAATTTCTCTTATAACGATATCAAGGAACCGTGATTTCCACCTTTTTTTAGCAAGCATCATCTCTGCATTTTCACATAATTCATTTTTCGTCTAATCCAAATTAATAAAAATAGTTTAAAGTGAAGTAAAAAAAATAACGGCGAGACTTCCACGACATCCCTATAGGACTCGAGCAAACGCCAAAGCTATGGAAGATTGGGAAGAGGAGCGTGAAACTGTGAAGGCCGATATTAGCCAACTAAAGGATCAAGTTGGTCAAATTTTAGAGGCTTTGAAAGCCATGAAAACTGCAGGAGATACTTCATTTGCAAAGGCCAAGGATAATGCTCACCCTCCAATACATAACGTTGTGGGCACACAATTCACGTTTCCAATGTATGGTTTACCACCAGGTTACACACCGCCCATTGGAGATTATTCAGAGGCAGAGAACATTCCTTTGACATTTCCGATAACCAATAGCGTACTTCCCACAAGTACTCAAGGGCCTATCCATGCAACCTAGACAAAGACGATTGAAGCATCCAAGTCTCCTCACACCATTGTCGCACAAGAAGCTTCCTTACATACGAAGATAGAAGGGGCAAAAGATAAACTCGACATTTTAGAAGACAGACTAAGAGCCATAGAAAGGTTTGAAAGCTGCGGGTTTGGTGATGTGGCAAGGTTGAGTCTGACCCTAGGAGTGACAATTCCACACAAGTTCAAGGTGCCAGAATTCGAGAAGTACAAGGGTAACACATGCCCGAAGAATCATTTAACCATGTATTGTTGGAAAATGGCTGCCTACGCTCATGACGACAAATTACTTATTCATCTCTTTCAAGATAGCTTGGCTGATGCGGCGTTGAGTTGGTACACGCATTTGAATTCCTCTCATATTCATTCTTGGGCAGATCTGGCGAACGCCTTTATAAGGAAATACAAATACAACATACATGTCGCGCCAGACAGATTACAATTGCACCACATGGCGAAGAAAGAGGAAGAGTCTTTCAAGGAATATGCACAACGATGGAGAGAGTTGGCAGCGCAGGTCAAGCCACCTTTATATGACAAGGAGATGGTTGCAATGTTTGTGAGTACGTTACAACCACCCTTTTATGAGTATATGATTGGAAATGTGTCTTCCAATTTTGCTGATATCATCATCATAGGCGAGAGGATTGAGATCAGGCTGAAAAGTGGCAAGATTACGTCTCAAGCTACCACTCCGAAGAAATCTATTTTTAATTCGGGGAAAAAGAAAGAAGAGGGAGTGCATGCCACATCAGCAGTATCTATGTGGAGAGGTCATGCTCCCACTCATGGTTATCCACCAAGCTCGAGTTACCCTCCCTACGTGAACAACATCACACCTGGTCCCCAAATGAAATCTCGTCAGCCAGGATATTATCAACCCCCACAGGATTCGAATAATGCCTGGAGAGCCGGAGCCGACTTGGGTCCTGATCAGAACGTTGGTCAAAGCGCTCATCCTAGGAGGGACCCAGAGAGAAATTTCACTCCCATTCCTATGACATATACGGATTTGTTACCTCATCTCTTAAAGAAGGGTTTGGCCAGTGTTCGTCCCATGAAACCTGTACAGCCGCCGTACCCTCATAATTATGATCCAAATGCAATATGCAATTTCCACGGGGGAAGCATTGGCCATTCGACAGAAAGGTGCACGACTCTTAAATTCAAAGTACAATCGCTAATTGATGCAGGATGGTTGAAGTTCCAAGAGGACAAACCTAGTGTTGAAGTCAATCCCCTTGCCGGGCATGGAAGTACCTAACAAACAAGATCTGACTGACAGAAGTTTCCTACAAATATACCTCGAGGATAAAGAAGAAGAAGTATTTGCAAACCCAAGAATGGGAAGACAAAGAATTTGCCTGTGATGCTTATTAAATTTGTAATCACTTTTTATTACCCTCACTGCTTTTCCCGGAGCCTTGAGGTTCATGCGTTACGGGTTGACACTTTCTTTTACATTTGGTTTAACATTAAAAGATGTTTGTTTTGTTTTTTTTAATCATCTTGTGTCTTAATTTTCTTAACTCAAATAATACTTATATGACAATAAATGTTTTGAAAACATTAAGTTGATTTTCCTAATTTTGAGCGCCCTATCAACAACATGGAAGATGATTATGATTGACCCAGAACCCTCTCCAGATTTAATGAGATTCTATGGAAATAAAACCCCATCAAGAAAAGGTTGAAATATTTAATATAAGAGGGTGAGAGAGAAGAGGTAAAAGTCGGCACCAGCACGAAAGAGAAGTTCAACATAAGTTACCACTCAAGCCAGAATGTCTTTGGATCAAAGATGAAGTACGAAAGCAGTTCGATGCGAGATTCTTAGTTGGGGCAAAATACCCCCAATGGGTAGCAAGTATCTATCAAAGAAGGACGATAATGAACAAAGGCATGTTGACAATCATGATTTCTCATTGCCACAAACCTAAACAATCAAACTTCAGAAGGATGAATGGGGCAGTCAAGGCTGCTAATATAAAATATCAAGAGGATTGTACCTTCACTTTACATGGTTACTACACAACGGTACACACGTCGACTGGGGCAACACCTTTTTCTTTGGTGTATGGAATGGAAGCAGTACTACCCTTCGAGGTAGAAATCCCATCCCTACGAGTATTAATGGAAACCCAGTTAGAAGAATCAGATTGGGTTCAAACCCGGTTTGATCAACTCAATCTCATTGAGGAGAAAAGATTGACCGCGGCATGCCATGGAAAATTATACCGACAAAGAATGAAGAGGGCATTCGACAAGAAGGTACAAAAGGGGCAAGCAGACTCTAAATTATGAAGGCCTATATGTGGTAAAAAAGGCATTTAATGGTGGGGCACTTATTCTCACAAGAGTGGACGGAGAGGAGTTACCATTGCCAGTTAATTTTGTAAAAAATTCTATGCATAATGATTCCATGATAGAGAATTCTCTTAAAGTGGAATTGACAATATTGTTTAAATCTTTTTTCATCTCTCTCATAAGGTCGCTCTTAATTTTCAAAATGCATGCCGAAAATAATGAGCATCACAGGCAGATTCAATGCATGCGAGTTTGTTCTTAAAGGATGTCGTGGAATTAATTCAAAAAAAAAAGGGTAATAAAATACATGAGTCTCACACGTTTTTTCACTCATACATTCATGCATCATACATCATCATGCATGCATTATCATAGTGGCTAAAAGAAAAGAAAAGAAAAGCATGGCACACCATGCCTCACCAACATCCACAAAGGATCCATGGTTTCGTTGGAAGGCAGTTCAAACAATACATCGGTGAAAGAATCCAACCAAAAAAAAAACCCAGTTTTCATCCTGGCACAAAAGCCCAGTTTTCATCCTGGCACCAAAAGCCCAGTTTTCATCCTGGCACAAAAGCCTAGTTATCATCCTGGCACCAAAGCCCAATTATCATCCTGGCACCAAAGCCCAGTTTTCATCCTGGCACCAAAAGCCCAGTTTTCATCCTGGCACAAAAGCCCAGTTTTCATCCTGGCACAAAAGCCTAGTTATCATCCTGGCACAAAAGCCCAGTTATCATCCTAGCACCAAAGCCCAGTTTTCACCCTGGCACAAAAGCCCAGTTATCATCCTGACACCAAAGCCAGTTTTCATCCTGGCACAAAGAAAAAAAAAATAAAAAAAGCCCAATTTTCATCCTGACACCCAAGAAAAAAGAAAGCCCAGTTTTCATCCTGGCACCGAAGAAAAGATATTCACGAGGGTATGACACACCCTCCACAGGTGTCACGACTCTTTAGTAGAATCCACAAGGTTGCTACATCCTCTACCAGGTACGCTTCGTTGTAATCTTTTTCCATCTCTTTGGACCCGAACGAAATTAATGTCTTTATCTTTATTTAGCTTTCACAATGATAACACAAAAAACTCCAAAGTTCATGTTATCTAGCAAAATCTAAATAAAGAGGGGCAGTTGTTAACACCCAATTTCGTCCGGGAAAGTAAATAATCAGAATTAAAGAATAAAAGAATAATAATTAATGGTGGACAAAGAGAAAAAAGGAAAAGGGAAATAATAAAATAATCTTCCTTAATGTAGGTCACATCACTTTAGAATGTTTTTGAATTATTAATTTAATATGGTAATAATTTGAATCCAAATTATGGCAATAATGGTAAGCAATAATTAAAAATATATTGATATAATTGGCTGCATCAGTTTCTTCCTGAAGAGAAAAAATAAGATCCTTTTTTTTAAAATGGGCAAATTTTCTGACAATTATTATAATCCTTGTCATGAATATTATTTGATTTATTTTTCTTGCAATCAAGACCATTTCTTTCCCTATTTTGCTAATTGTCAATTAATTCGCCATTAAGGCAAGATCACAATAATATTACAAGATGTGCCTATAAATACACACTCTGTGAAAGGAAAAAGGGACCGAAAAGATAAAGAAAAACACCTATAGAGATAATAAAGGTTGAATGAGAAAATATAGAGAAAAAATAGGTTCTAAGACATAAGGGTTCTGTCAACTGCAACCACCAAGGAAGCATTAGGGAATTTTAGAAGCTAAAAAGGTATGTCATCTCTATACCATTCTTTTCTTTTTCTATTGTACTTGGATGTTTTTTTTAAAAAAGGGGTACGATTTTGACTACACCAAAATAACGTTTTTTCTAAAAAAAAATCATAGAAAGAATGTTTTCTTTCGTTTCTTTTAGTATTGGCTATATCTCTCGCATCACCTGATGTTTTATTATTACTATTATTTTTAAAGAAAATAAATAATAAATCAATAATTTCAAGAATAAAAAAATACATTCCTTATCACGTTTTTTTATAATTAAATCGTAAAATCAAAGGTATGCGTCTCTATGACTGTTTTCTTTCTTTTTTCCAATCTTTTCTTAAAAATAAAACAAAACTTACAAAATATTTAAAATCAAAAGGTCAATTTTGCTAAACCAAACCTTTTCACTTTTCGAAAAATGTCAAACAATCTTAAATAATTTGTAAACAAACTCACAAACCTTTTTTCTAGATAAAAAAACTACGTGATCCCTGATTGTCCATTAACGAATATACGTAGGACCAAGGTCAATCCTTGTCGGGTTCATAAAACAATAAATATTTTTTTGTTTTCTAATAATTTATTTTATTTTAATTTTATTTTTTATTTTTGGGGAAAATTAATTATTTTTGAAAACCACATTAATTTTACACATTTAATTAAAGGTACTGCCTTTGGGCAGGCACGGTAGGGTGCTAACACCTTCCTTACGTGTAACCGATTCCCGAACTTAAAAATCTCTTTTTCGTAGACCATGCTTTTATTTTAGGGTTTTTCCATAGTTTTCCATAATAAATTATGGTGGCGACTCCCAAAATATTTTTTTAAACTCGTTTGTTTTTCGGTTCGCCGTCCCGTCGCGATCCCGGTTGCGACAGTAGGCTTCATCAGTTGGCCTTGATAACCTTTGTTAACATAAGAAGGAACACATCGAGTCAATAAGGTCATTCATGGAGATATTTTGCAAGGCCATTCTTAAGATAAAGGGCCTCAACCTAGACATAGCCATGTACCATATGGTGATGACCCTAATGCTGGGACCATTCTCGAATAGCATGTACAAGAAAACGATGATATATCTCAACGAGTTACGTTAGTATGCAACCATCTTCATATAGTTGAAAAAATTGAGAGAGTTTTGAAGCCAAGTAAGAAATGAGATACTGGTCGAAAAGAGCCTCATGGAGTGGAACCATCCCCCTATTCCCCAACCAAAGAGACATCATGATCCTCCTAGGGGACTATGATTCTCCAGTATATCCCTTTGAATGCTGATAGGATGAGAGTATTAGAAGAAGCTATGAGCGCCAACCTTATGACACTAATGAGACATAAACCAAATCCCCTAAGCATGAATTAAAGTCGACATTACTAATATCATATAAAATTTGGCCATAATAATAAAGATTATCAAGCCTTGAAAGATAAGATCGAGGAATTGATCTAAGCGCGTCACTTAAACTATTTTGTGAAAAAATCAAAAAGCAGTCAGGAGGGAAGGAATCAACACAGAGACTGCCCCCAAGAAGAAGGGCGATACGCTGCTCGAGCATAACCGAGTTAGCAACGGTAGAGTTTGAACTCGAGAGCAACATGCCTTTGCAAGGGGTCATTAACACTATATCTAGAGGCTTCATTGAAGGGGATCATTCAAGGTCGCAAGGAAGAAAGGAATAATCACTGATAAGGACTGCCATGTGCAAAATCTCAAGTTGGATGACCCATGGTGATCATAGTGGAGTTGGTCGAATATGCCATGAAGAAACTACTCTTGGATCAAGGCAACTCAATGGACATATTGTACTAGGATACTTTCTTCTAGCTTGGCATCCTTGAGCGATCTACCAAATGATACACCAACCTTAACACCACCTTTGGAAATCAACTAAATAAAATTATTAAGGTCTGATATCTCATAGTAAACGCCAAAATGTTGTACAACATTTTGTTGGGACAACTATCTATTAATTAGTTGGGGGCGATCATCTCCACCCTTCACTTAGTGATGAATTTTTTGTCTGAAACTAAGGGGGTAGTCATGGTGAAAGGAGACTAGAAGGCAACATGAGAATGCTACGCTGCTAACCTGAAAATATTCCTTGTCAACCAAAACAGCCAAGCAATAGGGAGATAACTTGGTCGCCATGATAAACCTAGTACTAGGGAACGACGACGCTCAGATGGAACCCAATAAGGAGACGTTATCGGCAAGACTAAAGGAGGATAATTGCTACAATTTTCAGGGAAGTGATTTGGGAAAGGAAGAAGTGTTAAACTTGATAAACCTATTGACCTGAAATCATAACCAAAAATATGCCTAACATTAACCATAATGTGAAATCACACAAGTTATTGATTTGTCGAGACATGAGGCCAATTCAGATTAAGAGAAGGTTAGGAGAAGAAAGAAGGATAACCAGTAGCAGGAAATAGGAAAATAAAGTCGGGTTCATAAAAGCGGTTTAATACACCACCACTTGGGTCGCTAACATAGTCCTTATCAAGAAAACAATTGCCAGTGAAAATATGCACTGACTATGCAGACCTTAACAAAGTATGTTCCAAAGATAGTCCCAAAGATAGTTAGCCTTTGTCGAACATAGATTGTCTGGTGGGTGGAGTAGTGTTAACACTCTGACAAGTTTACCGAATCATATCAAGTAATAATAAACAATAAGTTCGAGTATCGTTTCCCTAGAGACTCTTAGGCCTACACGTTTGTGTGAATTCTTGATTTCTTAAGACTTGATGGAACGAAAATTAGGGTTTTAGATGCAAGACAGAAAATAAACATGCATGCAAAGATTGATCAATTGACAGTTGAACTATATGAATGTATGGTGTTGTTGGGGTTTATGATTTCATCCTAATCCACTCTCATATATTTACAAATTCTACTTAATTCTACTTCTTTATCAATGTTAGTGCCACTTTCTAAATTCCCCTAATTTCAGTATCTTGGTGAATAGAGTCTACTCCTAATTACTAGTTTACTATGTCTAGTCTCCCTATCAATTAATCATGCATTACATAATTCAAACAGAAGCTTAAGGCAATCGGTCCTCCTATCCCTATATCTAGGTAATATTGCTACCAAGAGAATTCCTTCATGTCTATACCTACCCACACGTGTCCACATAGATAGAATCAAAGATTATGCTATTGAATAATGTCTTAAACAAAGCATGCAAATATAATGGAGGAAAAACTCTAACAATTGATAAGAGAAAGTATATGAATAAAGCAAGAATTTCAATATATGAGAGTTTCAATAGGATTACATCGTTTCCCCCAACAACAAAGGGGTTTAGTTCACCATAATCATGGTGAAACTAGATGAAAATAATGGAAGGAATGAAAAAGATAAACCCTAGATTTGATAGATTGGAGCTCCCGCATCCAAAATCCGCCTTCAAGGAGTGAAGAAAGTGTTTTTGCGTTCTTTCTGTCAAAAGATGACCTCTAAGGGTTGTGCAAATCTATTTATAAACTCTGAAAAATAGCAAAAAATTTTCCCAGGCCCTTAAGTACACCGCCCGACGGTAGGTTCGACCCTTCACTTCACCCCTTAGCGGTGCCGCTTGAGCTTTGGGCAGAAAATTCTCTAAAGCGTTCACTGCCCGACAGTGGCTGCGACTCTTCTTTTCTTCACTTTTCCACCTTCTCTTGAGTCCAACTCTTATCTTTAATTTCCTTCCTTCAATTCCTGAGAAATCATGCCAAATCATGGGAAACCAAGCATAAAAGCAAGAAAACCAACTTTGACTCTCTTATTCTCTAACTTAAACAAATTGCATGATTTCAAGCTAATTATAAGTCATAAAGGGTGTGTTTAATGTCAAATTTAAGTATGAAAATAATGGTTTTTGAACCGTTATCACAACCTCAAACTTAAAACTTTGCTTGTCCTAAAACAAACCAAATGTAACTTAATCCTACGCAAATCATCACAATGGTTCAACTTATTCCAAAGCAATATTTCAAGACAAGTCATTACTCAAATCAACTCATCAATAGAACTTAATCAAGATGCACAAATTCTTCATAACAACACATCACAGTGTTCCCAAAATAATTGTCAACTTAACTCAAGGTAAAGATTTTTCAAAAGGGTTTCACATACTGTTTAAGGCTTAGGTTCAAAAATGGTAGAACACATTATGCTCTTTTCAATTGGGATGAAACTTTTGCATTGGCTAAGAAATGGTTTAATCAAAAATGGCCTTGATCATATGACATAAACAAGCAATTCAACCAATCATAGAAACCTGAGCAAAATCATTCATGCTTTCAAATAGATAACAATCACATTATCAACAACTCTGGGGCTCAAAACCTCACTTATAAGCTCTCTCATCATTCCACATATCTTAAAATCACACCCTGCTTAGCACCATAATCACAATCATAATATCATCATGCATCTGTTCACATAGCTGGTGAACACTCTACCTGTATATCAGCATATGACAATCTCAATCATCATTCAATAACAAACATCATCAAGCAACTTATCTCATGCAACATCAAACATTCAAACCATCATATCAGATAAGTTTTAGACCAAGTACATTAATCCTATACTACTCAACAGAAGCAAATCCTACACTACTAAATAGAAACAAAAGATAAGAAAAATACTGTTCCATTGCAGATAACATCCATTAGTAGATGTTATGTAGACTCCTCAACCCATGCTGTCGTCGAAATCCTCTTTTCCAGCCTCAGCATCCTCAAACTCATCATCATCGTTGTCCTCCTCAGCATCCTCATCCATGGTTGGAGCTTGAGCTGCTCGAGATCTATTGCCATGTGCCTGTTCTGGCCAAGCCATCACATTGTTCAACTCATCCATAGTCCACCTGTGTGCAAGAGGAGTGTCATACAGTCCTACAATCATCTCAGTAGAAGCAATCTGTCCCCTATGAATGGACTCTAATCTGGACTCTACAAGAGACATATACATGTCCCTCATCTGAAATGGCTCAGCATCACATGCATCTCCCGTAGCATGTGGTGGTGGAACTCTCCTTCTAGAGTGTCTTTGAGGTGCTGCCTCAACTCCTCCACAAAACTGCCTGTAGTAGGCCTCATCAATAGCCTTCCTAGGGCGCTCAAAAGGTGGAGTAGATGTATCCACCCCAGCTGCATGGTATAACTGTGTGATCAGGGAAGGATGTGCCAAGGGTGCTTTGTTGCTAGTGGTGACTACACAACTCTTGATCTCATTTGCTATCACTTGGCCAGTGTTGATGTTCATTCCTTTCAGCACACAGTAAATGAACGTAGCCCTTTTAATATTGATGTCAGAAATATGAGAGCATGGTGTCACATTGGCATGCGTGAATGTCATCCAGTATTGAACCAAGGGTTCCAAATTAACCCTCTTTATATGAATTGCAGCTCCACTCGAGTTCCTGTAAAAGTGTCCTCCAGGCACACAGAGCACTCTCTTCATATCATCAAAGTCAGTGCCTTCTTTAACATTCAACTCATATTGACATTGTTCACCTTCCCACTCAATGTTTAGGAACCTGTTAATAGTTTCAGGATCATACTTGAGAACTTTGCCTCGCATATAACTCATATAATCCATGAAGTGAGAATTCTCTAGTGGTCTGACATTTGTGTAGAATTCCTTTACCACTGCTATGTTGGCAGGGGCTGGGTAAGTAACCAACTTCTCCCAGTTTCTTCCCTCAAGCTCATGTCCAAACTGAGGCACAAAGTCTGGGATCCAACTTGCTTTACTCTCCATCAATAATCGCCTTTCCTGGACAATTCTATAATGTTGCACATGCCTCCTATGAAGGAACCTGTCAGAATAAAACCTATCCGGTTCTTTCCTCTTGTTTCCTAAGGTCTTAACTCTCTTTCCTAATGAGGAAGCCATTCCTTCATCAAACATAATTCACAAGACCAAAGCCAAGCACATTAAGCATTAGCAAACATCAAATCACATCCCATCACATCACTAATCAACAGTAAGGGCTAAACAGGACCCCTCAACGCCACCTGTACAGTCAAAGAAACAAGCACAATAATCTGCCAGGCCACCTCTCGGCAGTGGCTTCACCGCCCAGCGGTGGTGGCGACGACAGTTTCACCATAACCTCCCTACATGCTTCTATTCTCCACCTAAATGCAAATTACACAGTTTCAATCCTTAATCACACATTTTAATCAGTTCAAACAGTTTCAATTTCAGTAAATCATGCATAGAAATTAAAAGCCCTAAAATGTAATGATTCTACAAACGTTTTCATCAAATTCATGACTTTGAAACCCTAAAAGCAAAATGTATGACTTACTTGGGTGGAGAAACCTTAAATGAGTGCAAGGTGCTTGAAATTTAATGATGAATGAAGCCCAAATGCAATGCTTTCAAGAAAAACCCAAACTTTGATAGAGGAATGGGTTCAAAGTGATGAAGAATGGGTTTTCAAGATGTGGGATGGTAGGAGAAGTGATGGGAGAACTTAGAAGAGTGTTTGAAAGTGAAAGAGAGGTTAGGGATATGGAAGAGACCGCTTGGGCGAGCCCTAAGGGGTATAAAAACCGTACAATGGGCCAAGAAAGCTAGGCCCAACATTAAAAATCAATTGAGCCCTCAACGACGCCACCACCCGACGGTAGGCCCGAGTTGGCTCTTGATAACGGTTGAAAAACCATTATTTTTATACTTAAATTTGATATTAAAACACACCCTTTATGGCTTAGAATGAGCTTAAGACTCAAGTAAAACACTTAGTTGAGTCACATGAGAGTCAAAAGTTGTTTTTAGAGATATTATGCTTGTTTTGCAGGGTTTTGATGAGAATTGAAGAAGGAAGTAAAGAAGGGAGGACTTAGACTCATGAAAGAAGGAGAAAAAGGATGAAAAGAAGAGTCAAGTGCACCGCTCAGCGTCAATTCTAGCGTTGAGCGCCAATTTCATGGGTGAAGTCACTATTTCTCGCTTGAGCGGCACCGCTGAGCGTCCTGTGCGATTAGAGGGCCACAACTGAGTGGCGTATTGGACCGCTGAGCGGTTTTGCGATTAGAGGCAAATCGTTGAGCAGCCAAATTAAGCGCTGAGCCTCCATCAGATGGGCTTGGGCTTAAATTCTATTACTTTTATGTGCTATAAATATCCCCAGTGCGATTCTTAAACCAATTCTTTTGGCAGGCAGAGACGTCCAAAGCTATTCTACACTCCTTGGAGGCGGTATAAAAGTAATAGAATTTAAGCCCAAGCCCATCTGATGGACGCTCAACGCTTAATTTGGCCGCTCAGCGGTTTGCCTCTAATCGCAAAACCGCTCAGCGGTCCAATACGCCGCTCAACGGTGGCCCTCTAATCGCACAGGACGCTCAGCGGTGCCACTCAAACGAGAAATAGTGACTTCACCCATGAAACTGGCGCTCAGTGTTGGAATTGGCGTTGAGTGGTGCACTTGACTCTTCTTTTCATCCTTTTTCTCCTTCTTTCATGAGTCTAAGTCCTCCCTTCTTTACTTCCATCTTCAATTCTTATAAAAACCCTGCAAAACAATGCAAAACAAGCATAATATCTCTAAAAACAACTTTTGACTCTCATGTGACTCAACTAGGTGTTTTACTTGAGTCTTAAGCTCATTCTAAGCCATAAAGGGTATGTTTTAATATCAAATTTAAGTATAAAAATAACGGTTTTCCAACTGTTATCACAACCCCAAACTTAAATCTTTGCTTGTCCTCAAGCAAATAAAACAGAACTTGGCTTTCCACTTTTTCATCAAAATAGTTCCACATTTCCAAAATTTATTTTTCTCACAACAAGAGTTACTCAATTCAGATTTTCAATGGAATCTTATCAAGATGCATGCATGCTTTCAATTCAACTCAGTTCACATGATCACACAATTTCCAACAGATGTTTCATTTGTGAATGATTAATCCACTAAGCATAAATGTAAACATAGAATCTATCAATTCTCACTAAGCAAGTGTTTCACTCAATCACTCAAGTGTTTAAGAGGTCTCTCCCTCCCTCTGCTATTCACATATCACATGAAACCAAATTGCCCTTCATCTACTACAATCAACATTCTCACATACAAATGTCATCACAAGGAATTTTCCAAGGCTTATAATGAGGCTGGGTTAACAAGAAAAATTGGTTTTTCTGGAACACAAGATCCTTGAGTGAAGAGAGTTATTTTAGCATCCAAAGTTCAAGCACAAACTCTCTTTTTACCAATCTCACTCATTCCCAACTTTCCCTTTTCTTCACATTGATATTTTCTTTTCATGCTTTGCTTTTTCTATCTTTTTCATCTTTTCTCATGCATTCTCCCAACAACCCCAAACTTAAACTTTTAACAATACCCTAAAAATATTTCTCAACCTAACTCAAGGCAAAGATTTTCAAAGCAAGGGTTTTCATCTTGTTTAAGGCTTATGTTCAAAAAAAAGGGTAGAACATAAGATGTTCTTTTTCTTGTGGGACGATATTTTTGGCTTAGAAAAGGGCTTATCAAAAACGGCCTTGATCATGTGACACATACATGCAATTCAATCAATCATAGAAACTTAGGCAAAACCATTCATGCTTCCATTAGATGGAAAATATATCAATAAGAACTCTGGAGCTCAAAAGCCTCACACAAGCTTATTCCAATCATTCAATTAAATACCCTGCTTAGCCTCATAATCACAATCACAAAATCACAATGCATCTGTTCACACAGCTTGTGAACCACCACCTGTATATCAGCATATTGTTCACATTCTCAATATCATCAATAAAAAAAGCATCATCAAGAAATACCCATCATGTAAAAATATCAATATCAAACCATTGCATCAGATATAGTGTCCAACCAAGTACATCACACCCTATTATAAAAACAGAAGCAAATAAAGCATTAAAAAGATAAGTTTAGAAAATTGGGTTGCCTCCCAGGTAGAGCTTGTTTAACGTCACGAGCCTGACCCAAACCTTTCTAGCACTTATCAGTAAGTGCAATTCTTAGCAACACCCATCAGTAGGTGTGCCTTCCTGTATCCTTCAGTAGATACTTAACCTTTTTAGCATCCCTTAGTAGATGCTACCAAATAAATAATGCTTAACACAATCCAAAATTACATAACCAAAGATAAAGAAAATAATGTTTATAAGTCACTGGGGTGCCTCTTAGCAAGCGCTCTTTTCACGTCACTAGCTTGACCCAGTAAAGCTCAAGTTCCTTCCTTCATGTTGGTGTCTTCTTTGCCTTCATCACACAAACTCATCAATTGCTTTCGATCCACCTTTTTGACTCTTCTAGAATATGGAGCTTCAATCTGTATCACTCCATTCTCTTTGAAACCTTTCACCACCCACAAGTTCTTCTTGTATCTCACAGGTGTACCAGGCTTGAATGGTGCATCCTTCAAGTCAAAGTGAACTGTCCCTCCTTTGCCAACTTTCTTTTCTTCCTTCACCTGCATTAAAACACATTTATTACCTTTGTTGACCGTTTTAGCAGATTTAGGTCTAGCCACTGGTGCATCCTTCTTTAAAGCTTTGTGACTAATCTTTTTCACTCGAATCTGCTTCTCTTTAAAGACATTATAGATCACATTTTATTCTCGGTCTTTAAGCATAATTACTCCATCATAAACATTAATGATTACTATGGCGATCTTCATAAACGACCCTCCAAGAATAATCGGGATCTTATCATCCTCCTTCATCTCTATCACCACAAAGTCAATCAGGAATTCAAGCATTTCAATGCGAATTACAACATCTTCTACCACACCATAAGGTTTCTTTGATGATCCATCCGCCATGATAAATGAGGTCTTTGGTGGCTTCAATATAAGACCACCAATCTTCTTCAGCATAGATAAAGGCATCAAGTTAATACTTGACCCTAAATCAAGTAAAGCTTTTCCTATTTTCACACTCCCAATGACGCAAGGAATTGTAAAGCTTCCTAGATCGTTCACTTTCAGAGGAATTTTTTCTTCAAAGGATCAATACAACCTTTTTGTTCATCTGTAGCTGTTTCCTCAAGATTTATCTTTTCTCCAAGATACTGCTTAATACATCTTACATAAACAAGAATTTGTTGAAGTGCTTCAGTCAATGGTATATTAATCTCAATTTCATTGAAGATTTCTCTAGAGCGCTCACACTTACTCTCTTCTCTCTGTTGCCCCTTCGAGTAAGGAAGAACTCTCTCATATTTCTCAAATTTCTCTCCTTTTTCTATTTTTTTCTCTCCCCTCTTCTCTTTTTCTTCTCCAATCTCTCCCTCACATATTTCTTCTTTTTCCTCTCTCTTTTCTAACTCAACACTTTCTTTTTCCACTCTTTCCTCAACCATACTCACCACAACCTTACAATCTTCTTTAGGGTTAACTTTAGTATTAGCCCCAAATTTATTTTTCTCTGTGATTTCCACCCTTGTGGCTAGCTGACCCATCTACGTTTCCAAACTTCTTAAGGTAGCCTCAATGCCCTTTCCGTGAATTCATGCGCCTTCAAAATTTTGTCAAACCTCTCATCAAGACTGCTAACTTTTTCACTCAAAGCAAATACCTCTTGCCATAGTGGTGGCTGTTGTGGTTTATTAAATTGTCCTCCAGCTTGTCCAGTTCGATTGTTCTGGCTTTGTCCAATGCTTGGGTGATTCTTTCAAAGCAGATCCCTGTTCCATACTTTTCATTCTTTCCATCTAGTTTCACCAGACTATGGTGAACTAAACCCCTTTGTTGTTGGGGAATGATGTAATCCTATTGAAACTCTCATGTATTGAAATTCTTACTTTAATTCATATGCTTTCTTTTATCAATTGTTAGAGTTTTTCCTCAATTATATTTGTATGCTTTGCTTAAAACATTAATCAATAGCATGATTTTTTATTCTATTTATATGGACACGTATAGTTTGGTCTAGACGTGAGGGAATTCTCTTGCTAGAAATATTGCCTAGACATAAGGATAGGAGGACCAATTGCCTTAAGCTTCTGTGCAGATTATGTAATGCATGATCAATTTCTAGGGAGACTAGACATAGTAAACTTGTAATTAGGATTAGACTCTAATCTCCAAGATATTGGAATTAGGGGAATTTAGAAAGTGGCACTAACATTGATAAAGAAGTAGAATTGGGTAGAATTGTAACTACATGAGAGTGGATTAGGATGAAATCATAAACCCCCAACAACACCATTCATCCATATAATTCAACTGTCAATTGATCAAACTTTGCATGCCTGTTTATATTTAGTCTTGCATTTAAAACCCTAATTTTCGTTACATCAAGTCTTAAGAAATCAAGAAATCATATGAACATTTAGGCCTAAGAGTCCTTTGGGAAACGATACTCAGACTTACCGTTTTATTATTACTTGATACGATTCGGTACACTTCCCGGACCTTTAACAAGTTTTTGGCGCCATTGCTGGGGACTCGTGGTTTAACTATTCTAGTAGTGTGATTATTGATTGAGTTTGATTTAATTTTTGTTTTTGTTTTATTTTTATATAAAAGTGCTTTTTAGGGTTTTGTTTCTTGTGTATGCAGGATACAATTCATACTAGGAGAAAGAAAAATCAACAACCTCTTCTTGAAGGTTTGAGTGCAATTCGAAGGAGAGGGAACGTTCGAAGATCATCTTGAGAATTATTACCCTCTCCTGAGAGACTGTTGCAACCCTCACCAGAAGCATCCAACCAGAGCCCAGAAGAGATGGCAGAGGAGGAAGCTCCTGTTAGACGTACCCTGGCGGATGCAACTAATGTTGTTAGCCCTCAACACTTTAAAAGCATTGCGAGGCCGGAGGTCAATGCACTGACCATTTGAAGTTAAACCAGCGTTGATACACTTGGTGCAAAGCAACCAGTTTAATGGACTGTCAAATGAAAGTCCATATGATCATCTCACCACATTCAATGAGATTTGTAACACGGTGAAGATCAACGGAGTGTCGGATGAAGTAATTAAGCTTAGCTTGTTTCCTTTCTCATTGGGAAGCAATGCTAAATTGTGGCTAAATTCTTTTCCGGAGGATATCTTTACAATCTGGGAGGTTGTGGTAGCAAAGTTTCTGAATAAATATTTTCCACAGTCTAAAATCAACAAAAGTAAGATGGAAATTTCTTCTTTCAGGCAAGGCATGGAGGAAGCCCTAGGTCAGGTGTGGGACATATATAAAAGTTTGTTGAGGAAGACACCTGTGCATGGTTTTGATGAGACAACTGTAGTTCTCACATTCCTTGGAGGTCTTGGCACACAGTCCAAGCTTATGCTAGATGCCTCAGCTGGAGGTAATATCAAGAAAAAGACTGCTGATGAAGCCTATGAGTTGATAGAAAGCATGGCGGCTAACGAGAATGAAACTCATAGTGAAAAGGGCGTGCCAATTCAGAAGAGGGGAATTCTTCAATTGCCTAGTGAAGATGCCTTGCTTGCACAGAAAAAGCTTCTAACTCAACAATTGGAGAATCTGGCAAGGACTATTGCTCAACTGCCTAACGAGTTAAAGAATGTTTCGCAGGTATAACAACAACTCTGTGGTGGTGACCATATCAATGGTCAATGTGCTTTTCTAGAAGAGGCCCAAGAAGAAGAATCACCCAAGCATTGGGAAAAATCAGAATAATCAAACTGGAGGCCAATTTAACAGACCACAACAACCACCACTATGACAACAAGTATCTATTTTGACTGAAAAATTGAATAATCTTGATGAGAAGTTTGAAAATTTTTTGAAGGTGTATGACTCCAATAGCAAGGGCTATGATGCTACCTTCAGGAGTTTGGAGATGCAAATTGGCCAGTTATCCAACAGGGTGGAGGTCACAAAGAAAAATCAATTTGGGGCTAATACTGAAGTTAACCCTAAAGAAGATTGTAAGGTTGTGGTAAATATGGTTGAGGAAAGAGTGGAAAAAGAAAGTGTTGAGTTAGAAGAGAGAGAAGAAAAAGAATAAATATGTGAGGAAGAGATTAGAGAAGAAAAAGAGAAGAGGGTTGAGAAAAAAATAGAAAAAGAAGATAAAATTGAGAAAGAAGAGATAGTTCTTCATTACCTAAAGGGGCAACAAAGAAAAGAGAGTAAGTGTTAGCGCTTTAGAGAAATATTCAATCAAATGGAGATTACTATACCATTGACCGAAGCAGTTCAACAAATTCCTGTTTATGCAAGATGTATAAAGCAATTTCTTGGAGAAAAGATAGATTTTGAGGAGAAAGTTACTGAGGAACAGGAAGGTAGCAGTGATCCTTTGAAGAAGAAACACCCTCCAAAAATGAAGGATCCAAGAAGTTTTGGAATCCCTTGCACCATTGGGAGTGTGAAGATAGGAAAGGTTTTACTTGATTTAGGGTCAAGTATTAACTTGATGCCTTTATCTATGCTAAAGAAGATTGATGGTCTTACATTGAAGCCAACAAAGATTTCCTTGATCATGGCGGATGGATCATCAAAGAAACCCTATGGTGTGGTGGAGGATGTTGTGATTCGAATTGAAAGTCTTGAATTTCTGGTTGACTTTGTGGTAATAGAGATGAAGGAGGATGATAAGATCCCGATTATTCTTGGAAGGCCATTCATGAAGATGGCTAGAGTAATCATCAATGTTTATGATGAGGTAATTATGCTTAAAGACCAAGAAGAAAAGGTGATCTATAATGTCTTCAAAGAAGAGCAGATTCAAGTAAAAAAAAGAGGCCGTAAAGCTCCAAGGAAGGATGCACCAGTGGCTAAACCTAAATCTGCTAAAGCGGTCAACAAACGTAATAATTGTGTTTTAATGCAGGTGAAGGAAGAAGAGAAAGTTGACAAAGGAGGGACAATTCACTTTGACTTGAAGGATGCATCATTCAAGCGTGGTACTCCTGTGAGATACAAGAAGAAGCTGTGGGTGGTGAAAGGTTTTAAAGAGAATGGAGGGATAGAGATTGAGGCTCCATATTCTAGGTGAGTAAAAAAGGTGGACAAAAAGCAGTTGATGAGTTGGTGTGATGAAGGTAAAGAAGACACCAATATGAAGGATGGAACTTGAGCTTCACTGGGTCAAGCTAGTGACATTAAAAGAGCGCTTGCTAGGAGGCACCCTAGTGACTTATGAACATCAAATTATTTATTGTTGATTTTGTAATTTTGGATTTGGTTAAAGATTGTTTATTGGGTAGCATCTACTGAGGGATGCTAGAAAAGTTAGTGTATCTATTGAAGGGTACAGGAAGGTACACCTACTGATGGGTGTTGGTAAGTTTTGCACTTACTTATAAGTGCTAGAAAGGTTTGGGTCAGGCTCATGATGTTAAACAAGCGCTACCTGGGAGGCAACCCAATTGCTTGATGTTTGTTGCATGTTAATTCTGTTCTAGTTGCATTTAGGGCTTAATTGTTGCATAAGAGAGTAAAGTGAGTGGGAATTGCATGAAAATAAAATTTTGAAAGTTGAAATTGAAAGTTATAGGGCCTAAGACGCTTTCGGCAAAGCAAAACGGGGAAGAGTTATCTCGCGCACACCGCCGGGCGGTGGCGTCGCTGAGGGGTAAACTAATTGGGCTTAGTGTTTTTGGCCCATTCCATGTTTTTAATACCCCTTAGGGCTCTTCCAAGCGGTCTTTTGCAGATCCTTAGCTTCTCTTTCAATTTCAAACACTCTTTTGAGCTCTCCCATCACTTCTCCTATCATCCTCTCTCTTGAAAACCCATTCTTCATCAATTTTGAACCCATTCCACCTCAAAGTTTTGGGTTTCTTGAGGGCACTGCATTTGGACTTCATTCGTCATCAAATTAGAAGCATTTTACACTCATCAAAGGTTTCTCCACCCACGTAAGTTATATATTTGGTTTCTAGGGTTTCAAATTCATGAAATTGGTGAAAATATGTGTAGAAGCATGATATGTTAGGGCTTTTAATTTTATGCATGATTTGTTGAAATTGAACCTGTTTGAAACGATTAAAATGTGTGATTCAAGTTTGGAATGATGTAATTTGCATGTGGGTGGAGAATAGAAGCATGTAGGAAGGATTTTGAAAAATAGTTGATGTCACCGCGGGGCGGTGATACCACTGCCGGGCGGTGGCCTGGCAGATTGCTTGCTTTTTTTTTTTTTAAGTGTACAGGTGGCGCTGGGGGGTCTTGTTTAGCCCTGAGCGCTGATCAGTGATGTTACTGGACATGTTTTGATGGTTGCTAATGCTTAAAGTGTTTTGCTTTGGTCTAGTAAATTATGTTTGATGCAAGAATGGCTTCCTCATAAGGAAAGAGGGTGAAGACCGTAGGAAACAAGAGGAGAGAACCAGATAGGTTCTATTCTGACAGGTTCCTTCACAAGAGGCATGCACAACATTATAGAATTGTCCAGGAGAGGCAGTTATTGATGGAGAGGAAAGCAAGTTGGATTCCAGACTTAGATCCTTAGTTTGGACAAGAGCTTGAGGGAAGAAATTGGGAGAGATTGACTACTTACCCTACTCCTGCCAACATAGTAGTGGTGAAGGAGTTCTACACGAATGCCAAACCACTAGAGAGTTCTCACTTCATGGATTATGAGTTATGTGCGTGGAAAAGTTATCAGGTATGATCCTGAGACTATTAATAGGTTCCTGAACACTGCATGGGAAGGTGAACAGTGCCAGTATGAATTGAATGTTAGAGAAGGCACAAATTCTGAGGATATGGAAAGAGTGCTTTGTGTGCCTAGAAGGCACTTTTATAGGAACCCTAGTGGAAATGCAATTCATATAAAGAGGATTAATTTGACACCATTGGCTCAGTACTGGATGGCATTCACTCATGCTAATGTGACACCGTTCTCTCATATTTCAGATATAAATATCAAAAGGGCTATGTTCATTTACTGTGTGTTGAAAGGAATGAATATTAACATTGGCCAGGTGATTGCAGATGAGATCCAACATTGTGCAGTTGTCAATACCAAATTTCGTCCAGATTAGTTTTTTTGGCTTTATCATAGTCTATTATCCTATGTTATTTACTTGTTTCCATTTTCGTTTTTATTTTTACTTCATTTCTTCTCTTTTTATTTATTATTATCATTGTATTTTATTTTACTTCTCATTTTATAATTTTCATTTTAATTTTTGCTTTTAGTTTTATTTTTTATTTTTTTATTTTTTTTTCTTACTATCCGTATCGCTTTCATTTTTGTTTTTTTATTATTTTAATATAATAAAAATTATTATTAGTTAAAAAAAGTTTTTAAAATTAAGAGAAAAATGTGTGAAACTTTTGTCTTCATAATAATATGTAAAAAAAAAAAAGAAGAAGAAGAAAACGCTGGTTGGGGTGCAGTGTACGGTGTTGGTGATGGGGGGCAGCAAATCATTTGGCAGTAGGCAAGGACAATTCGTTTTGGAGGAGACAAGCCGTTTTGGAGGAGAGGCAGAGGGGATTTGTCTGCAATAAAGAAAAAAAAAGAAAAAAAAGAGCAAGGGAATACACATAAAGAGGGAGAGGACTCATTTTACGGGAGGGAAGGAGAGGCATTGATTTTCTCTAGAGGCAGAACAACTCCCTCGTTGCAACAAGAACCAAGAGGTTTGGAGAGCAATACTGGTTGGAGCTACACCGAGGGAGCAGAAGGAGGCTCATCATTGGAGCAAGACCTTTCCTTAGGACGACATTTTCACTAACGACAACAGAAGTAGAAGGGCACCGGCCGAAGGCAGAGGGAGGATATCACCGGAGGCTCACAACGACAATCAGAGCTTCAAGAGGTAGGCATAAGCACACTCTGTTCACTTATGTCTTTGTATATCTTCATGTGAGCTTGTTGTTTGGTTTCCCATTTTATTTGAGGTCGTTATGTCTGGGACGTTGTTATGGTATATGTATTCCCGTCCCTTTTTGCGGTTTGCTATAACGAAGGACTATAGTACCGCTTGAGTTTAGGGATGAACCACTTCAGGCATCTAATATTTCTTTTCATAAGAAATCGGTTCTTAGATCCCACCTTCAACCTTTACCGCTCAGGTCCGAACCACTAGCCTAACACTCTATACCTTGGAGTCTCGACAACTACAACCCCCCGAGTTTCTTCTTTTTTAAGCGTGGCTATAACGCCCAAGTATCATCCCCTTTAATCACAGCTATTAGGAAACCATACCAAATCAAAATCGGCAGCCCCTCGGCACGCCCAATCTTCATCAACACAGCTGCTTCCACGATCTCACCATCACACGTTCCAACACACAGATCAACTCCCATTTCTTTCATTGTTCTATCTCCATTGCTAAAGTCGAAATGGCCCAACTAAATCCACGTCAACCTTGACTTCCACAACACACTGTTTCCCTGCAAAAAAAAAAAATCCAACCTAAACACCTTGAATCAGTCACAACAACGACAAACCAGACAATGAAACCATACCCCCTACATCCCTGCACAACTCTTCAATCTGCACCCAGTTAAACAGAAACACACACAGAGCAATATCATCACCAAACCGAGCCATTTTATCGCAGCCACCAATCCCCTGTTTAGCCCCAATAACCCATTCCATCATCCTCCAATATCACGACCACCTGCAGAATCACCCTTTCCTTCATTTTCTCATTACACTATCCCTTCCAAAATCAACAAAAACACAACAGTAAGAAGAAGAACAAGCAAACCATTATCTTCATTCACCCATTGGAACCTCCATCCTTCACGCATACCACCTCCCCGTCATCACCTCATCTTCGTCCACCACCATCCTTTTTAATTCCAAAAAAACCACACACAATCTCGAAAAAAAAAAAGGATAAGATGAAGAGGAGGGTCTTCGTGCGAGTTGCAAAAGATTGAGTCGCGGTGAAAGGGGGGTCTTTTCGTTGAATGCACCGGCGGCCGCTGCCCTCGTCGGCGGCAGGGAGAACGTGTTCTAGGCGCGACGGTGTTGGCTCGGTGAACGACAGCACGAGAAGGAGAGAGAGGGAGGGCTAAGTACCGTGGCCAGCGTTCATGCTTTGAATAGAGTGGGAAGGTTGTGGTGGCATGGTGGTTGTCGGAGGAAGCACCAGCGCATTTGAGGGTGGAAACCCAACCCTAGGATAAAGGGAAATGGGGGGAGGGGGGCGTCGTCACCGGTGGAGGCTCCGGCGGGTCACGGTGTCGCAGATGTTTGGCTCGTGGCGGCCGGCTGGACGCGTGAGGGGCGGAGCAGGAGGTGAATGGCATGAGGCGGTGAGGTCTGGGTGTTCTTCTCTTTGAAATAGGGAAGAGACCCTAGGATTTAAAAGAAAAAAAAAAACTTTTATCTTCTTGCAACCCTTGTTTCATTTTCAGACCCTATTTTCTCACTTAGGCACCTCCCAACTTTTTATTTATTTATTTATTTTGTTATTTTATTTTCGTTTTTATTTTACTTATTTTCCTTTTTAGTTGAGTTTACTTTTTTTATTTTATTTTTATTTTTATTTTTTATCTTATTCGTTTTAAACATTTATCTATTTTTTAAAATTTAAAAATAAAAAAATTACTTTAAAAGGTTTAAGCACACGTGCGACCATTCGCGTCGGCCTTGTGTTGAAAACATTTTTCTTCTTCTTTTAAAAATAAACAAAAATTATTTTAAAAGGTTTAAGCACACGTGCGACCGTTCGTGTAGGCCTTGTGCTGAAAACCTTTTTTCCCCTTCCTTATACAAAAAATCTTCACCTTCCTAAAAACCCAAATTTTCCAAATAAATTCTTCAAACAAATTTCCCAAATGGTTTACTAGAACTACGTAACCCTGATTTCCCAGTCTGACTGAGAATACGTAGGAGCAAGGTCAATCCTTGTCGGGCACAAAAAAACACAAAAAATATTTTGTTTTCTTTAGAGTTTTATTTTATTTTTCTTTTTAGGGGAAGTTAAACATTTTTGAAAACCACATTTTATTCGTGTATTTAATTAAAGGTACTGCCTAGGGCAGGCGTTGTAGGGTGCTAATACCTTCCCTACACGTAACCGACTCCCGAACCCAGAGTCTGGTTTTCGTGGACCGTGTCTTTTCTTCATGGTTTTTCCGTAGTTTTCCAGAATAAACCATGGTGGCGACTCCAAGTCTCTTTTTCAAAAACCCGTCAACTTTTCTTTTTTGGATCGTCGTCCCGTCGCGATTTTCCGGTTGCGACAGATGGCGACTCCAGTGGAGACATGTAGAGAGTCGAGCCATTTAATTATATGCGCGAATTCAATGTGTTTTTTTTTATGTTTTTCTTCCCTTTTTCTTTATCGATATTTGATGTTTGAAATAATTACATGTGAATTGTCTTGATATGGAACCCTAGGGTAGAAAACATGTTATATCTGCCTGGGAAATTTTCTAGTTGTTTTGCAGGTGGGGGTTTGGGATGTACATTTGCATTCTCCCTTCACACACACACTTTATGCATCTATTGAGTGGGGCCCTATACTCGGGTCTGAGTGTAGTTTAGAAATAGAGGGGTTGTGTAGCGGTGCCACTTGGGATATACTTCCTGTTTGGCTATCGTGAGAACCCCAACTAGAGTTTGTTCCCTTCACTTGTGTCTTCACACCTAGTTGATTACTCGACTGTTGTGGAGGTACTATGTTGGGAGCCATAGCTCTAGTGACCATTGACCTTTAGGTTCAGGAAACCACCCTGGCGAGAATGCATATACTCGACCTTCAATCTGAAACATTGAACCTATATTAGGGCACAAAGGGAGACATGTGTATTCCTATAACCCCCATGCTGTTTTTTTTCTTTTTTTAAGGAAAAAATAAAAATAATGTCATTGCATCTTCATACTATACATGCATTTGTGTTGGTCATGTTATTTTACTTCGTCATATCGTCATGCATCTTGTTCATACATCATTTGGTAACATGCTGGTTTTAGGGGAAATCACAGGTATTTGTTTGATCATATACAAGATGGAAGTTGATGCAAGATCTGGTGCTACACGACAGACCGGTTCTGCCATTTTAAGAAAGAAACCTTGCCTAAGGACTCATGGGGGAAACCTAACAGGACTGATAAATTTAGGCAAGAGACTCAAGACCATAAAGAGGGAAGCTTTCAAGAAGAGGTATGGGAATCTTTTGAGCCTATTGGAAATGGAAGTACAACTGCCTGTTATCACAGCCTAGCCCGATATTATGACTCTCCGCTAAGATGTTTTACCTTTCAAGACTTCAAGTTGGCGCCGACTATAGAAGAATTTGAGCATATCTTGGGTTTGCCACTAGAGGGTACCATGCCGTATCAGCACTTGGAGCATCACGCCTCCACCCCTACCATTGCCGCCATAATGAAATTGCATCCCAAAGAACTAGAAGACAAGTTGGTAATGAGGAATCAGGTGCGTGGACTGACGCAGGGATATCTTGAACAACATTTGCATTATTTGGCCGATAGGGAAAAGTGGGAGGCTTTTATGGATGTGTTAGCCCTCACCGTGTATGGCATCGTTTTGTTTCCCAAGATAGAAGACTTTGTGGATTACACCGCTATTGATGTCTTCGTGGCAAGGAAGACGAGGTCAGAGAACCCCGTAACAGCAGTCCTCGCCGATGTGTATGGAACCATGAGTTTTTGCCATGAGAGAAAAGGGAAGAAAATCCTATGTTGCTTGCCGGCATTGTATGCATGGATGACCGCACGCATGTTTAAAGGGGCAGTTGATGTCAGGTGTCCATCGGAGGATCCGTCGCACCAGGGGCTTAAAGACAAAGGGGGCAATGAGTGGGCCCAATTCTTGGCTGGGTTGAATGAAGGGAAAGTAAAGTGGTGTCTTCCTTGGCTCGGGATTAAACCTTCTATCCAACATTGTGGCAGTTTTCCTAATGTACCTCTCATAGGTGCTAGATACTGTATCAACTACAATCCCGTTTTGGTTCAAAGACAATTCGGACATCCTATGAAGGGAGCACCTTCACCAGACTATCTCATAGCTTTCTTCATCTACTATGAGGACGGACATTGAACTGAAATGTTGAGGAGAGTCAGAAGTGTCTGGGCAAATATGGTGCGAGCAGAAAAGGATTTGAGGATTGGAGTGGTGGATAGCCGGGTCAGTTATCACACTTGGATTCTGGAGAGAGTAAAAGAAGTCAAACTCCCTTTCAAGCCAATCAATGATCAACCAGCTAGTGAAGGACCATCCCAAGTCCTAGAGAGTGAAGAGGTGAAACAGCTGAAGGTGGAGATGGAAAAGCTGAGGGAGAGAAACGTTAGGTTGGAAAAAGAATTATAGAGTGCGCGCAAAGATTTTGTGGATAGGAGGAATGATAATGAAGAAAAGTCACGGGCTTATGAAAAC